>JAODAL010009085.1:0-113150 GCA_025379985.1 Phyllomedusa bahiana
AATCCGTAAAAAAACGGTTGGGGCCCCAAAAATCCGAAAAAAAAAAACCTATTTTTTGTGTAAAAGCTGAAACTTTATTCCCAAAATCTGTAAAAAAAATTATTTTATGAAAAAAAACGAAAAAAAAACGGATTCTTGCCCAAACCATAAAAAAACCGTTTTTTGGCGTCAAAAGCGAGATAAGTTATTACCCAAACCAAAACTGTAAAAAAAATAACTTTTTTTTTGTGCCAAAAACAAAAAAAAAAACGGATTCTTGCCCCAAAATCCGAAAAAAAAAAAAAAACCCTTATTTTTGGCGTAGAAGCAAATAACTTATTACGCCAAAACTTTAAAAAAAAAAATTTTAGTGCCAAAAAACGAAAAAAAAAGGATTCTTGTGCCAAAATCCGTAAAAAAAACGTTTTTTTGGCCCGTCAGAAGCGAATAATGTTATTAGGGGCAAAATCTGAAAAAAAAAAAAATTATTTTGTGCCAAAAAACGTAAAAAAAGGATTCTTGCGCCAAAATCCAAAAAAACGTTTTTTTGGGCGTCAGAACGAGATAACGTTTTTACACCAAAATCGAAAAAAAAATTTTATTTTATGCCAAAAAACATAAAAAAAACGATTCTTGCACCAAAATCCGAAAAAAAACCCCAAATTTTTTTGGCGTCAGAAACGAGATAATTATAACGAAAAATCTGAAAAAAAAAAAATTATATATCCAAAAACATAAACGATTTTTGGGCAAAACCCCGTAAAAAAAACGAAATTTTTTGGCATCATTGGGAGATAACGTTATTAGCGCCAAAACTGTAAAAAAAATTTTTTTAGTGCAAAAAAAACGGTTCTTTCCCAAAAAACCGAAAAAAACGAATTTCTGGCTCAGGGGACGCCAAAATCCGAAAAAAACCCTATTTTAGCGTCAGAAGCGAATAACTTATTAGCGCCAAAATTTTTAAAAAAAAATTTTTTAGGGAAAAAACGTAAAAAAGGATTCTTGGCCAAAATCCGAAAAAAAAACTTATTTTTTTGCCGTCAAAACAATAACTTTATTACGCCAAAATAGTTAAGAACAGGATTTAGCATCAAAATCTGTAAAAAAACGTTTTTTTTAAGCGAAAAAAAAAGGAATTGCGCAAAAATCGTAGTGACCAAAGCATGATAATTTTATTACAAAAGGACAAAAAAACACATCAGCCCTTATATGCAAATTTGAAAAGATATAACCTTTGTTACATCCACTATATTGGATTTTGGGTCTCCTGGGGGTTTTCATTGAAAAACGCGCAAAAACCGCCGAGAAAAACCCCCAAAAAAAAACGGGGCCCAAAAGATCCGCCGCTTTCCATAGACTCCGTAGAAAAATTATCTCCCGGCTCCCCTTTTTTTTTAGAGCAATTTGCAAAATCCGACCAGTAAAAAAAACGAGCAGAGAAAAAAGCTCGTGTAGACAGCGGGAGGGTTTTACTTAGGTCAATGGGGGGTGTTTACAGTCTTTTTTTTCCCCAGCTTTTTTGGGAAAAAGAAAAACCGGGAAAAAAAGGGACGTTTTTCTGTGCATGTAACAGAGCCTTAGGATGTAAGTTTAATTTATGTATCCTTTTGCTCACATTCCTTCAGCCTGCATATATGATTCCCTCCTCTACGGGTCTTTAAAAACCCGTTCCAAAATTTTGAAAATTTCAATTGGGGGATGTTTTTGACCCCGCTTCTTGAAAAAGAAAGGGAATGGGGGGCCAGGCTTGAAAAACGGATGGTAATTTATGGCTACTTGCCCACTTCATGCTTGTGCTGTCTCTCCCCTATATTAAGCCACAACATTTTTATTTGCATAACAACGAAAGGGGAAATATCACAGGAAATGGGCGGCCAAGTTTTCCCCAAACTTTTGTCCCTTTTTAGGTGTCTAATGGCCCAAAACCCTTTTTGACGTAAACAATGACAGCAATGACACGGAAAAAAGGGCCGGCCCCCGGGAGAGGAGAAATCCCCCGTATGTGTTCTTTTTAACGGGCCCCATGCGGCTCTAACCAAGGGATCTTTGATGTTGGGAGTCTTTTGGAACAAAACAAATTTGGGGCTGTTTAAAGACTGGGATGGGGGATAGGGATCTTTAGTATGTGCCAAATTTTTTTCAGAAATTTTAAATTCTGGCAATCTGGGGTGGTAAGTTTTGAGAAAGGTAAAAGGGGGGAGAGACCCCTAAATTAGCATTACCTAAGCCGGTTTTAAGGGGTTCTGGTAACCCCAACGAAATTTTTCCCTATCTCCTGCTGTCGGGACATCCCCATGTTAGGATTCGAAACAATCCTTTTAAAACCCTCATCAAAAAGATTTGGCAAAGATCTCTTGTAGTATGGGGGACAGCTTTTTTGTCTATACTTTTTTTTGAATTTCCAACATGAGGGTGTCCCCAAAAACGAACTTGGCGGTCCATTTACCTATGATAGTTTTTCCCTTTGTTTTTAGCAATAAAATGTCCATGTGGCTTAATATACGTGGGCGGGCAAACAAAAACGCATAAAAATCGGCCTTTGGGAAGCCCCTAAATTCAAACCCTCCTTGTAACCAAACCCGGCCCCCTCATTTCCCCTTTTATTTTTTAAGAAGCAGGGCATAACATCGCCCCCAATTTTAAATATCAAATCTTGGAACAGGTTAAACGACCCCCTTTTAAAGGGGGGAAACATATACGCAGGGGAAGGAAAAAGAGTCAAAAAAGGGTACATAAAATTTGATACTCTACCTCCTAAGGGGCATGTCCCCCCCGGAAAAGGGGTTTTTTGGGCAGTTTTTTCTGACGGTTTTTCGGTTTTTAGGGAAAAGTCGGAAAGCCTGCCCAAAAATCTCTCACAAAAAAGTTCAATAGAAAAACCTCCCGCATCCCCACTGAAATTTTTTTTCCCCTAGGTGGGTTTTTTAGACCCCCCGAAAAGACCCCCCAAAACCCTTGAAATGCGCCATCTTCCAACCGGTTTTTTAGACAGAAAATTAACCCTTGGGGGTCTATTTAAACCCCTCAAAAAATTGGGCCCGGGGGTTTTTTGGGGGGCCGGTTTTTTTGGGGGGTTTTCGGTTTTTTTTCCCAAAAAAAAAGTGAAAGGGAAAAATCCCACCCATAATGGGTGTTTTTTGAGGCCTTTCCCCTTTTTTTTTTTTTTTTTTTCAAAGGAAGGGCCCCGCAAAATTATTTCACTTCCGGTCTGGGGTAAAGAGGACGCAAACCCGCATGGCCCCCCCCCCCCCCCCCCAAATTAAAAAAGTTAAAACCAAAAAACCCATAAAATAATTGTTTTTTAAAGCACCCGATCTCCGAGGTGAGTGGCAGTTTTTAATAAAGGGTTTTATGAAACCTCTTTTAAACCTAAATTAAACCCCTTTGGGTGAAAATTAAGAAGCCATTCTAAGCTACTTGTTTTCCCTTAAATTTTTTGGGGTGAGGTGGTGATGATTTACCAAAGTAAACATACTTCCAACTCTCCCGTTTTTGGCGGGGGGGGCCCGCTAAATTTGGGGGCCCCCCCGCCCTCCGGGGGAGTTGGCATTCCCCCCCCCCGGCCTGCCCGGCGGGGGGGGTCCTTTAAATTACCGCGGCGGGAAGATTTGGGGCTTTTTTGGGGGGCTTTTTAAATCTTGCGCCCCCCGGGGAAACCCCTCCTACAGGCGGGGGAAGCGGCCCCCAGCGGCCGTTTTTCCCCCCCCGCGGTCCCCACTGGCGGGGGGGACAGGAGGGGAAGCTCCCTCCCCCTCCTCCCCCCCTGTAGGGACGGGGCCGGGGTGTGCGCCGCACCTTTTCAGTTCAGCCGCGCAGGGGGGAAAGGGGGGCCCCGGGCTTCAGGGAGTGAAAGCCGGGTTTTCTCTCACTTCCCCCCTTTCGCCGCTGAGGAAGATCGGGCAGGAGCTGGCCGCGCTGCCCGGAGCCTGGTAAGGGGAAGGGATTTTATTATTTTTATTTTATTAGCCTTTTGGGGGCCAAACCCGGCAAACCCGAGAGGGCAAAATACCTGGCAACAATGGGGGCCCTCACCTGGCAACAATGGGGGGGACTCCCGGCAAAAAAGGGGGCCCCCTACCTGGGTAACAGATTGGGGGGGACTACCGGCAAAAAAAGGGGGCACTCCCCGGCAACCCAAGGGGGCACTACCTGGGAACCAAAGGGGGGCCAAACCCGGCCAAAAAAAGGGGGCACTACCTGGCTTAAAAATGGGGGCACTACCTGGCTAAAAAAGGGGGGACTACCTGGCAACCCGAGGGGGGACTACCCGCAACAATGGGGGCACTACCTGGCAACAAAAAGGGGCACAAACCCGGCAACAAAGGGGGCACTTACCTGGCTAACAGATGGGGGCACTACCCGGCTAACGAGGGGGCCAAATACCTGGGCCAAAAGAGGGGTCCAAATACCTTGGGTAACCCAAATGGGGGCCCCTACCTGGCCCAACAGATGGGGGCACTACCTGGCAACAAAAGGGGGGGCCCCCCTGGCAAACAAAAGGGGGGACTAAAAACCCCCCAAACAAATTGGGGGGACTACCTGGCAAACAAAGGGGGCACAACCCGGGAACCAAAGGGGGAAATACCTGGCTAACAGAAAGGGGCACTTTCCTTGGGTAACAGATGGGCACTTTCCTGGGGTAACCCGAAAAAAAGGGGGGACCAATTGGCTAACGAGGGGGGCCCCAAATTGGCTAACAATGGGGGGACACTTGGCTAACAGATTGGGGGACAACCCGGCCCAACAAATGGGGGCCAAATACCTGGCTAAAAAGGGTGGGGCCCCAAACCCGGCTAAAAGATGGGGGCACACCTGGCAAAAAAAATGGGGGGACTACCTGGCAAAAAAAGGGGGCACTACCTGGGAACCAATGGGGGCCCCTACCTGGGAACCAATGGGGGCCCCTACCTGGCAACAATGGGGGCACACCTGGCTAACAAATGGGGGACTACCTGGCAAAAAATGGGGGCACTACACGGCTAAAAAAGGGGGACTACTTGGCTAACGTTTGGGGGGGACTACTTTGGGAACGATGGGGGCACTACTTGGCAAACATGGGGGGGACTACTTGGGAACAGATGGGGCAACCCACCCGGCTAACAGATGGGGGCACACCTGGCTAACAGATGGGGGGCCCCACCTGGCTAAAAGATGGGGGCACTACCTGGCTAAAAGATGGGGGCCACCTGGGAAACAAAAGGGGGGACAAACCCGGGAACAATGGGGGGGACTACCTGGCAACCCTTTGGGGGGACTACCTGGGAACAAAAGGGGGGAAATACCTGGCTTTAACCCGGGGTGGGGGACTACCTGGCCCAACAATGGGGGCCCACTTGGCTAACGATGGGGGGGACTACTTGGCAAACGATTGGGGGGACTACTTTGGGAAAAAGATGGGGCACTACCTGGGTAACTGTGGGGGCACTACCTGGCTAGCAGATGGGGGGACTACCTGGCAAAAAGGGTGGGGGGCCCACCGGCAAAAAGAGGGGCACTACCCCGGCAAACAAAGGGGGCAAAAACCTTTGGCCCAAAAAATGGGGGCACCAAAAAAGGCAAACCAAAAGGGGGCACTACCTGGGAAAACCAAAAGGGGGCACTACCTGGCAAAAATGGGGGGACAAACCCGGGTAACAATGGGGCACCCACCTGGCTAACAATGGGGCACTACTTGGGTAACAATGGGGGCACCTACCCGCTAACAAAGGGGGGCACCTACCTGGCTAACAAAGGGGGGGATCTACCGGCCTTAAAAAATTTTGGGTCTACCTGGGGTACAAGGGGGCATCTACTTGGCTAAAAAAAGGGGGCATCTACCAGCCTTAAGGGGGACTTTCCTTTGGGTTTTGGGGGGTAAACCTGGTATAAGGGCATCTACCTGGCCCTTTTTTTTTCCAAACCGTTATGCAGTTAGGGGGAGTGGGTTTTGGCTTTTTTTTAAGGGCGTGGGATTTCCGCACAAATGGGCGTGTTTTTCCCTGCAAAATTTTTGGGCCGGGGGGGGGCGCTAAAGGGGGCGCCGCCCACAGAGTTTTCCTGCTTTTTTACTTTCAAAAGTTGGCAACTAAGATGTAAATACTGTACGTCTGTAAAAAACTTTAAGAAAATAAGCCCCGGGAAAAAATAGAAATCCTGCTTTACGAACCACAGGGCCCCAGCAAGATCTGTGCTTTGGGGAAATCCTGCGGGCATAAAAAAAAAAATTAAAAAGTTTAACGAATAACAAATACATTTTAAATTGTTGTTATGGAAAATGTTTAATAAAAACATCTGGGCAACCCTTATCAGTGGGGGTTATTTGATGTTAAATTAGGTAATTTTCCCCGGAGTTTGGGAAAAACAATTTTTTAGTGGGGGAATTTTTTTCTTGAGTGGTGTAATAAAAAGGCTCTGTTCCCCGGGTTTATTTCAGGGAGAATTTGTAGACGCGGATTTACATTGCAAATAATCCTCAACTTTGGAAAAACGATTTCAACGATTTACAACCCCTGATTTCGCGTTGGAAATACATTCCCATTTTTTATTTTGGGGAATGTTTTTCCCGACGTGAAATCCGTTGCAAACCCGTTGCAAAACGGTCACAAAGTGCGGACGTATTTGCAATGTAAACCCCCCAAATTCCCCCGAAGAACCTGGGGAAAAAAAGCCTTTTATTACCCCCTACAAAAAAAAATTCTCCACAAAAATGTTTTCCCCAAACCCCGTAAAAATTTACACAAATTTAACATAAAATAACCCACATAATATTGTCCAGAGTTTTTTAAAAACTTTTTCCTAACAATTTAAAAATGTATTTGGGCGCTTGCTACTTTAAGCAATTCAGTAATACAAAAAATTTGCATTACAGCACAGGTCTTCGGGAAACCTGTTGTCCCCAAAGCATGTTCTTGCTTTTTATTTTTTTTTTTTTTTTTTGTAAAAAATTTTTTTTTTTTCCCCTTTTTCAAAAGGTCATCCCCCCAGAGTTGTGGGACAAGTCGACCCCCGGTACAGAAACCCCGAACCCTAAAAAACGCCGTTGGATTCAGGTCGGGGTACTTTTACCCGGGGAATGGAGCGGGCATATCCCCCGCATGCAGGGCTCATCCGTAGTTATTTTATTATAGTACAGTTGTTAATTGTCAATGTCATGTGTTTGACTTTTTTACACTGGTTTCCCACATTCCCTAATGGGGCGCCTGCCACTTAAAAAACTTGTCGTTAAAAAAGGTGACTTCGGGACTGGGCCTCATGTGGTCGCAGCATGATGTCCCCTTTTACAATGACAGGTTTGGTGACAGGTGAGCAATAAAAAAATGGGGGAAAGCCAACGTAAAAAGTACGTGTCTACACCTTTAACCCACTCTAATTTTTTCCACATTGAGGTCGTCACAAACGTTGGAAGAAAGTGCTGACCCTTTGTCAAGTGGCACCGGAAGGGGGGGCAAAGTGGGGCCTCTCCCTCCCGTCGTCCAAAATTGAACCGGGTGACTGATGTTCATCTTATCACAGCGGGAACTCTGGCCGTAAGTACTTATTTACTGACAGTCCTGCACCTTACAAAAATAGAGGTTTAATATTTGTTTTTGTTTACCCTAGGGAAACAGGCAATGTCCCCCTGTGCCAGGGGGAGAGTTCCCCCAAATCTGGTGAAAAACCCCAAGGGAAGTGACCCCATCCCCCTTCAAGGGGTCCGGAGCCACAGAAAAGCGGGGGGGGAGAAGAAGAGCTACCGGGACCTTCAGGGTGGGCACACCCCGGGGAAAAGACAAGTCTGCACCCTCTCGGGCCCCCCCGGGCTCACCCTTACACAGGTCCCGGTTCCCCCCCCCTGCACCGTCTTCCCAAATAGGGTGAGTCAAAGGACCCCCCCGTAGGAGGGAAAGAAGGGAGGGGGAGAACGAAGCTCTGTCCTTATACGCGGACATCGCCGAAAGATGGACCATTTTTCAAGGGACTTACGGGTCGCTGCCACCCCCTTCGTCCCCATCGCACACGATTTCAAATGTTCATTTCGCCGGGGGGGCGCCCCTTTGAATACCCCGGCCCCCGCCGCAAATTGGGGTGTAATATCGTCCTTTCGGGGGTTGTGGGATGCTGGTGCCCTCTTCCACCAGCACTTAGAGAGAGGGTCTTGGGCGAAATTGCCCTTGAAGACCCCTCTTTTGTGTACCCTCGCTCCTGTCCCGCCCATGTTTCCCTGTTCTCCACCACCACCAACTCAAGCCACTTACCACCCCCCACTGCTGGGGCAACTATGTACAGAAATTGGGTGCCCCAATACCCCAGCAGTGGGTACCAGCACGCCCCACCTCCACCTCCACAACCAGTAGCACCACCACCACCACCATCACAATCTTCCCATTCGTTCCTGTCAGATTTGTCCTCCCCCACGTATCAGCAGTTTGAATGATTTTACTTTTATTTTGTGTTAGTGGTCTTTAAGGGCAATTTCACCCAAGACCCTCGTTGACATTCCTGTTTATTTAATTTAAAGTTGGTTTATTTATGTTATTTAAAGGGGATGTATCGCTTCCTTACTTCGGCTGATTCACACTTCTCTTAGCTTCCCAGCTCTGTGAATGCAGGGGCGTTTCTCCCCCTCCCAGCTGGATGACATCATCCCCCCTTCACTGCTGGCCTGAGTCCACATATCACTGTGTCTCTCCCTATCAGTCTTATTTTATAAGAGCTGTATACATACCACAGGCTGCATTCAATCTAATCTGAGCACTGATCTCTCACAGCTGGAGATGTATTACAGCTTTCTAAGAACAGCACAGATCTGCGTGTAAGAGCGGGGCCGGACGTGGGGCACAGCCCTGGAGGTAGGCCCCACATGACCCGGCGCGCCGGCTCCTGGCAGAAGTAAGGGAAAGTTGGCGCGCGACGCGCGGCGCACAGCGCGTGGTGCGCAGCGTGCGGGGCGTGACGTGCGCCGGGTGACGCGCGGTGAGGGAGGGGGGATATATAACCACCGCCCCGCGCCGCGCGGGAACAATCTGGTGCAGAGAGACAATCTGAGTGAGTCTCTGTGCTGTGCGGCAGGATAATGGCTTCAGTGGAGGTTCTTTTGGAGCAGCTTAGAAGGGCTGCTGGCGACAGGGGACAGGAGTGGTTGGAACAAAAAGGTGCAGGTAGCGTTGGGGGGTGGGTTCAGTCCCTTACCCTCTGCCTCACCGGTGGATGTTTCTGGGGCCTCTGGTCTCCCCAGGCGCCCCCACTAGACCACCGATGCGTCTGAGTCCAGACGTTACCCCCGGGGCCCCGCGTGCGCCGTCAGGCCCCTCACGGGACCCTTCGGGCGAGGGAGCGTGCGGTGGCTGTGCACGCCCCGCTGGGTCTGGGAGGAATCAGAGAAGGCGGGCGGGCCCAGCGGAGCACGGCAGCGGCCAACACGGCACTGTGGGGGCAGTTGCCGGGGCTCCTGTCGAGTGGAGGCAGGTGACGGCGAGCGGTTCTGGCGGGTTCCGGTCGGGCCGCTCGCCCAGAAATCGCAGATGGAGTGTGGGTCAGGGGTCGTGGTTGGAGGGGAGATATGGATAGCGGCGCGGATGTCGGTCCGGCCCCGGATCAAGAAGAGGAGGGGCGGCTCTAGATGGTCCAGGGCAGAAGAGAGCACATCGGGACCACGTCGTCAGGTTTTCGGTCAACGGTCCGCTTAGTGCGGGGCCAGGCGCAAGGGGGAGGCAGTGGAGGGGGAGCAGGCCCGGATCGGAGGACGACTGGACTTTCGCTTCGGGAGATCGGTGGGCACGGCTGGCGGGATCACAGCTCCCGTGCAGCCTGGTGAGTCATGTTCTTTGTCTGTTTTTGTATCCACCGGGGGAGATGGGGCAAGGGTTGGGTTTTTAGGCTAGGACCCATTCCGTAGTCCCCCGGGTTTTCAGGAATGGAAAGGAGTTGGCGGGGAGTATTAGGAGTTTAGGGCGCGGTTCCCGGGGTATAGGGGCAGTGGGGATCATTTTTGTCGCCGGTGTCGGCCTGGGGTTCGTTGATGTCGAGTGGGGGGATTCAAGTTTGGAGGGGGTTCCCTGGTGGTTGAGTTCGGGAGGGGGTGTCTGTTCAGACGGACTTTGAAAAGGTGGATAGTGTACGACTGGATGATTGGGCGAGGGGTGAGGTTTATGTATGTTTTGTGTGCCCACTGGGAGCACACTTGAAGAAGGAGGGAGAGAAAAGATCTGGCAGGACGAGTACATCGAGATCTTTTCTCTCCTACCTCTGGAGAAATTTAATTTAGATAAAGGGAAAAAGGGATAAAAGGTAAGAAGGAGGAAGAGGAAAAAAAGAATGGGGCTTATACCGCAAACGTTTTGAGAATTGGTTGCAGGCTTTTGCAATTCTTGCCATGTAATTGGGGAAAAAGCTCCTCAGAATTGTTCAGGTTTGTTCTGCTACATGGACGCAATTGGAGAAGCTTAATTAGGGCGTTGGGGCCAGGCTTGGCTCCGATACGATAGCAGTTCCGGCAGCAGAAGCGGTTCCCCCTTCCATTCGCTGGGACCATAAAGATATAGGATTTTGGCTCAGGGTTATGGCACCGACGAGGTTTGGGCATTCCTTTCAGGGAGGGCCCGGAGGTTCCGGGCAGTATGGGGGAGCCGGTTCAAGTGGTGTCTCGAACCAACAGGGGAATAAGACCGGGGTCTGCTGGCAGTTAAACGACAGCCAGTGTAGATTCGGGGGCAGTTGTCGCTTCAAGCACATCTGTTCGGCCTGCAGTGCGACCTCCCATGGAGCATCCAAGTGCTTCCGGCGAGGTAAAGGAAAAGGAGGCAGGTGCTGCGCAAGGGGGGAGGGACCCCGGTGAGGGTGGCCGCGATAGAAACCTTTATCTAAATTAGGTTCCGGGATCAGCGGGCTGCATTGTTGTTGCGGGAGGGTTTCATGTTTGGTTTTAAGATTCCGCCTCCGGCGCATGAGGTGCCGTTCACGTTGAAGAAATTTCGGAAAAGCTGGCCAAGGAAGTTCAGTTGGGCAGGTTGGCGGGTCCGTTTGCGAAGGTGCCTTTTTAAAGATTTTATTAGTCTCCCCGTTGGGAGTGGTTTCCCTAAGAAGGAACCTAACAATTTTTCGTTTAATTCACCACTTGTCTTTCCCGAAGGGGTGTATCAGTTAATGATGGCATTGACCCGGCATTGTGCTCGGTCGTATACACATCTTTTGATGCGGCGGTTCACTGGGTTCGGCGATATGGGAGGGGGGCACTGAGGCTAAGACTGACATAGAGTCTGCTTTTAGGTTGTTACCGGTTCATGCGGACAGTGTGAGGTTGTTGGGGTGTTTTTGGGAGGGAGAATTTTTTGCTGATAGGTGTTTACCGATGGAATGTGCCATATCTTGTTCTTATTTCGAGACATTCAGCTCATTTCTAGAATGGGTGGTGAGGACGTGTCTGGGGCTTTCATCCATCATCCACTATTTGGATGTTTTTTTTTGTGTTTTGGGCCCGGTGGACTCTGGGGTTTGCGGGTCGCTGGCTGGCAAATATGCAATGGGTGGGGGTCATTTTGGGGTCCGTTGGCTCCGGACAAGACGGAGGGCCCATCCACTCGCTGAATTTTTTTGGGGGAAATCCAGATAGATTCAGTGGCAATGGAATGCCAGTTACCGGAGGAGAAGTTGGAGTCGTTGAAAGGGGAAGTCAAAAGGCTTTGGCCTTGAAGAAGATAAAATTTGAGGGAGTTGCAATCATTGTTAGGAAAATTGAATTTTGTTGTCGCATTATCCCGATGGGCAGGGTTTCTTTGTCGCAGGTTGGCGGTTGCCACATCCGGGGTAGAAGGTCCGCATCATTTTATCAGGTTAAACGGTAAACTTGAAGGAGGACCTTAGAGTATGGCAGCCCTTTTTTGGGGGCAATACAATGGTCGGTCCATGATTTGATGCGGCGGTGAGTAATACGGACATTGACGTCTTTACGGATGCGGCAGGCGGGGTAGGTTATGGGGCATTCTGCCAAGGTGAATGGAGTGCCGGAGTATGGCCAGCAAGCTGGGTGGAGTCGGGTTTGGTGAGGAATCTGGCGCTGCTGGAGCTCTTTCCGATTGTACTTGCGGTGGAAGTTTGGGGGAAAAAATGCGGAATAAGAAGGTCAGGTTCCATTGCGATAATTTGGGGGTGGTACAGGCCATTAACACGCTGTCGGCTTCCTCTCCACCTGTGGTCGATTTTCTTTGGCGGCTGGTTCTACGCTGCCTGGGTGGGAACCTGTGGGTTTTTGGCGGTTCAAAGTGCCGGGGGTTCAGAACGATTTGGCTGACGCTCTATCTCGGTCACAGTGGCAGCGGTTTCGGCCCCTGGCTCCGGAGGCAGCAGCTATCGGCGTGGAGTGCCCCAAGGAACTGTGGAGCGCGGTTACCGTACTGCGGATCAATTGTTCAGGTCATCGGGAACGGGGGGGACGTTGGGGTTGTATTCTGCTGCGGGGGGCGTTGTGGGAGCGTTGGTTGGAGGTTCGGGCCGATTGGGGTCAGAGGAAGAGAGGGCGATTGCCCTCTTTTGCTTTATTGGCATATAGTTAACGAGGGGTGTGGTGGGATCTAAGGTTTCCCGGCTGGTTTCGGGGTTGGGTTTGGCTTTAAGGCGGCGGGATTGAGGGATGTGACGAAGGCTTTTTGTGTCACACAGGCTTTAAAGGGTTTAAGGAGGGGCGCGGCTCAGTGGATGGTAGGCGTCCGGTTGTGTTTCAGTTGCTGGAGCGTTTGGGCTCGGTATTGGGTGGTGTGTGTTTTATCAGTTTGGGAAAAAAGGGCTGTTTCGGCTAGCCTTCTCTTTGGCGTTCTTTGGTGCATTGCGTATTGGGGAATTAGTTTCTCCTAGTTAAAAGGGTAGCGGGGGCTACGCAACGAGGATGTGCAACTTCAGGAAGATGGGATGGAACTGTGTATTAGAAGATCTAAGACGGATCAAAGGGGCAGGGAAGAAGAGTGGAACTGGGTCGTGTGCAAGGGGCGGGGTTTTGTGCCCGGTGCGGTGTTTGGGCCAATACCGGAGCAGGTGCGTTGGACAGCCGCCCATTATTAGTGCATGAGGATGGGTCTTTTCTATCTCGGTTTTCCAATTTCAGTCGGTTTTCCGTTTGTTGTTTGTCGCAGTTGGGTTTGGACGTCGCAATTCGCCCCCCACTCCTTTAGGATCGGAGGCCCGCCACGGAGGCGGTAGTCTTGGGTGGATTCTACAACCGTAAGGAGAATAGGCAGGTGGGGAGTCGGATCGTTTCCCGGGTTTACATCCGGCCCACCTAGCTCAAGGGGTCCTGGTTTGAAGAGGGGCAGGTGGGAGGCAATTACAGTTCGAGTTAAGGTGGTCACAAATGTGGCGTTTTTGTTTTGTGTTTTTATTACTTGTGTTTTGTTTCAGGTGAGTCCCATCGGTTGGTTTGGATCTTTGGCCACTCGTTTGTGCATTGGGGGGCGCAGCGAGCTGCTTTTCGAGCAAGTGGTCTCCAGTTGGGATCCCGAGGGAGTCGGCGCAGTCCGGTGGATCGGTAGGGTGGAATGGTATGGAACCAGGTTTTACCCGGGGTTCCCGGGTATGCCCGTGGGATTGACCGCCCGGGTGTTGTGGTATTTCATGTTGGGGGAATGACTTGGGGACTCGCCCGATCAGGGAATTGAATTTGGGACATTAGGTATGATTTGTTACGGTTATGGAGGCAGTTTCCGGGTTTAGTAACGGTTTGGTCCGCATGGTATGGCGGAGGTCGTGGCACCATGCGGGTTCGGTTATGGGACTTAACCGGGCGGGGTAAAGGTGAACCAGGGCTGTCGCGCGTTTTGTTACACGGAACGGGGGGTTGGTTGTGCGTCACAGGGAATTGGAGACGGGGAGACGG
Organism: Phyllomedusa bahiana; assembly: GCA_025379985.1. Lineage (NCBI taxonomy): Eukaryota > Metazoa > Chordata > Amphibia > Anura > Hylidae > Phyllomedusa > Phyllomedusa bahiana. Next base: position 13,799 of record JAODAL010009085.1, read on the forward strand.
TGACTTCGGAGGGACGATGGGGTTCACCTGATTGCAGTAGGTCTAGATTTGTGGGTCGTTAAGTATTGGAGAAGGTGTAGAGAGAGCGTTGGGGCTGGTGGGGCGGCGCGATCATAAGGGGTCATGAGTCGCTTGCTATGGCGGGGATGGGGTCCTTGGAGTCAGTGAATTTTTGGTGGGGAGTCAGGGTTTTGGCTTGGCTCCTAATTGGAATTGACCGGTCTGGCGAAGGTTTCGGGCTCTGCAGGGCATGGTCCTTGGGAGCAGGGGAACAGTGGTGAGCCCTGAGGTGGTTTTGGTGCCCTTGGGCTTGGGGTGATGGCTGAGGGTAAGCTACTGTTTGGAGAATGGTCGCCAGGCTTGGGCGGGGGTTATTGTAACTCCAAGGACCTCAGCCCCAAGTGTTAACAAGGAAGGTTGTTTAGAAAAGGTGGTTATGAGTGGTTCGAAAGGGTTTTAGAGGGGCTATACTCATTCGTTTTTCTAATGTTTGGTGTATTAATTTTTATGTTAATAAAATGGCTGCTGTGGCCAATACATCCAATCTATGTCTCAGAGTCATTATTGGGGAGACATGGTGGGTGAGATGGTCTGGCGGGGATAGGCGCTGCACAGGGTCATGCAGGAGAGTTAGGCACAGGTTCAAAACTGTCATGTTTTCTCATTGTACAATCTGCTGCAGTCTGTTTCTGCTAGGGGTGGAAACAGAAAATGCTACGGCCCCTAATTCTGAGTCAGACACACAGCTCCGTGAATGGACCCAGGGGCTGTACAGAATGTAAATGAGCTCTCAGCTAGTGAATTGCAAGGAGGAGGGATCAGGAGGGATTAGACCCACACTGGATATCAGTGTAAATAAAAACACAAGATAAGGGACACTGTGAGAACAAGGCAGCTTTGCTAATGACATCCAATTGCAAAGTTGCTTGTTTTCACTGTCCCCTTATTCTGAAGACCATTTAATGAAACGATAACACCCCTTTAAGTTAAATTATGTTTTAAAGAATTATTTATTATTTTATAAAAAATTATATTGTTGGCGGGGCTGGGAAAGTTTTGTAATCGGGTGGTGGGTAGGAACATTGATTTTGGAAAGTTTTATAATTATTTTTACATAAAAAGTTTTGTTTACAAGTTTACAGTTGTTGTGTCCATTTTATTTAGCTATTAATGAAATGTAGTTTTTCATTAACCAAGATATTAGTGAATATATTTAATATCTGTCAATTAACTATCTATATGGGATTACATCCTATGTAATTTCCTATATAGATAATTAATTTCTACCAAATATTAATTTTTTAGGTGTCAGACATCAATTGCTCAGACAATTCAAAGATGGCCACTGGAATCACAGGGAGTGACCACTGGGTGGAGATAAATAAATCACATGGTTTCTTGCACCAATCAGGCATACTTTTGCACTGAGTACACTAGTCAGCTTGAGAAACAGTCCAAAAACAGTCCAAAAACCGCTGGGAAAACAGTGACAAAAACAGTTCACAAACCGAAAACAGCTGAAAAACAGACCGGTTTTGTGACAAGCCATGTCCCCACTGCACGGGTTTTCGGACAGTTTTTCAGCCGGTTTGCGGTTTTTCTGACTGCCTGAAAAACCGGCCGAAAATTAGCACAATTGTGCTCTATGGAAAACCCGTGCAGCAGTCCCCACTGCACGGGTTTTCCGTCAGGCGGTTTTGTCGCCGGCGGTCCGGCGGCAAAACATTGAACATGCACTATCTTCCGTCCGGTTTCCAGACAGAAGATGTGCTGCTCAATGGGAGGGGGAGGGCTGTTCTCCGCTCATTGCGGTGAAAAGCCGTCCCCCCGCGCCGTGGGGACGGGCGCAAAAAAGGACAAATACCGGCCCGCCACCCGGCCGGTCTTTGTCCTGGGCCGTGGGAACGCGCCCAAACAGTCCAAAAACAGCTTGAAATGAGCGGCAAAAACAGAGCTGTTTTTGTCCATTGCCGTGTAGACATAAGGGTCTAAATAGGGAGTGTGACTTTCTCTTTTCATGATTAACTATTTGTTACTACCTCGATTTCTTTTTTTCTTATTTACAGCAATGCTAGAGCAGAGAATGAAAACAGGGTGAGACATCATGTATTCTCATGTTTCTGCCCTTTCCTTTTTTCCTTTTCCTCCATCTTTCTTTTCTTCTGTCCTTCTCTTTTAGCTTCTTCCCCTCTATGAAGGCTTTTTTCACCTTCATTTATTCCTTATAGCAAGACTTTATCCCTATTCATTTATCATATTTCCTTTCAATGGATACTTCAGTTATTATTATTTTTTTCTCTCTCTCTTGTTCTATTGTTCTACCTTTTTTCTCCCCTTTTCCTTTTTTTCTTCCCATTGCCCTCTAGCCATTCCTCATATCTCTCATTACTTTTTCCTGTCTTTGCTATAATCCCCTTGACATAATAATCTCCCCCCTTTTTTTCCTCTTCCTTTTCCCCTGTTCCTTATTTTCTTTTGCCAGTTTTTCTTTTCTATACACTTAGGGCGACATTTATGAAGCTCGCCGGTTCGGGACGCGCTTTTCCGCTATTTTTCCGTCGAAATCTGCGCCTGATTTATGTCGGGGCCGGGGCGCGCTCATACATCCTATGTAAAGTCCGCCGCGCCTCGCCAGTGTGTTAGGCGCAGTGCGGCGCTGCGCCTGAGATTCGCCGTCGGAGGTAGTGCGGTCATCCATGCGGGAAAAAGTCCACTGCGCCTCGCCAGTGTGTTAGGCGCAGTGCGGGGACTGAGGCGCAGTGCGGCGCTGCGCCGAAGATTCGCCGTCCGAGGAGGTGCACTCGTACATGCGGGGAAAAGTTCCCTGCGCCTCGCCAATGTGTGGGGCACAGTGCGGGGACATGGGCGCAGTGCGGGACTTAGGCGCCGTGCGGGACTGCGCCAAAAATCTGTTCCGATGTGAGACAGGCTGGAAAACAGCGAGAAATCATTCCAGATGTCGGTGCGGAGTATGAATCAAAAATCGCCTTTATAAAGCCGTTCAACATTCTCAGAAAAAGAGCTGTAACCTTAAAAATAAAAAATACATAAAACAAAATCACTTTCCAATATCCTAATTCAAGAAATAGGATATAGGAAATTAGCGGGAAATACAGTAATTCAAATTCTGAAAGCTATTCTCATTGGTCGGCATAAATCGGCCAATCAGAATAGGAGCGACAGTGAACCATTAAAACCTATGGAGAACTATTGACCCATCAGAATCAAAGGCGGGACAGTTCAAAATACAGTAAAAATGCAGAAAAGAGCTGATTGGTTGAGCTAGCGGGGGCTTGGCTAGCTCAGCCAATCAGAATAGGAGCGACAAAGACCCATTAAAACCTATGGAGAACTATTGACCAATCAGAATCAAAGGCGGGACAGTTCAAAATACAGTAAAAATGCAGAATAGAGCTGATTGGTTGAGCTAGCGGGGGCTTGGCTATCCCAGCCAATCAGAGCGCGAGCTACTTCTCCCATTGTAGTCTGTGGAGAGATCGGCGCCATGCAATCTCGTCTCTCAGCACTGTGAGGCATGGAGTATGAATAAAAAAATAATTTTTATTAAGTGTAAAACATTATCAGATAAAGCTGAAACCTTCTATAAACATACATTAATAAAATCCCTAACAACGCGTTTGTCGCCGAGACCAGCGCTACATAAGGAATTGCAATAGAGAGAATTGCCGGGAAATACAGTAATTCTCATTGGTCGGCATAAAACAGCCAATCAGAATAGGAGCGACAGTGTCCCATTAAAACCTATGGAGAACTATTGACCAATCAGAATAGGAGCGACAAAGACCCATTATATCCTATGGAGAAGTTTTGACCAATCAAAATCCAAGGCGGTACAGTTCAAAATACAGTAAAAATGCAGAAAAGAGCTGATTGACTTAGCTAGTGGTGGCTTGGCTATCCGAGCCAATCAGAACGCGAGCTACTTCTCGCATTGTAGTCTATGGAGAGAGCGGCGCACTGAAATCTCGGCGCTCAGCGCCGTGCAGCATGGAGTGTGAATAAAAAAAATCATTTTGATTAAGTGTAAAACATTCTCACATAAAGAGCTAAAACCTTCTGTAAAAATAAATCAGTTAAAACCCCGAAACGCGTTTGTCGCCGAGACCGGCGCTACCAAGTGAATTGCAATAGAGAGAATCGCCGGGAAATACAGTAATTCAAATTGTTTAAGCTCTTCTGATTGGTCGGCATAAACCAGTCAATCAGAATAGGGCGACAGTGGCCCATTATATCCTATGGAGGAGAATTGACCAATCAGAATAGGAGCGACAGGGACCCATTATAACCTATGGAGAAAAATTGACCAACATATTTCAAATGCGGGACAGTTCAAAATTACATAAAAAGGCAGAAACGAGCTGATTGGTTGAGCTAGCGGGCGCTCGTCCAGCTTAGCCAATCAGAGCGCGAGCTACTTTCTCATAGAGTTCTATGGGGAAGAGAAATTCCGAGCGAGCTCTGTGATTGGCTAAGTTAAAAGGGGGTGCCGTTATTTGGGCCAATGGAGAGCGAGCGACTCTCCTATGGGTTTTCTAATCAATCTGAAATAAAACAGTACATGGCCGAATAAATTATAAGACCCCATAAGTTGTCCCAACGTGTATAAACAATGAATAATAATATGGGGTAAGAAAAAAAATGCGAAATTCAGTAATAAAATCATGTTTATTCTTCTATTTCGTTGCAACCCATACATAATGATGCTTGATAACGAAATTGAAAAAATAAACAGATTTTAATTGGAATAAGATTTTTATTCTTACCACCCATATTAATATTCATTTAGTAAACATACGGGACAACTTATGGAGTCATATAATTTGATTCGGCCATGTACAGTTTTATTTCAGATTGCATTAGAAAACCCATAGGACGTCGCTCGCTCTCCCATTGGTCCAAATAACGGCGCCTCTTTTAACTTAGCCAATCACAGAGCGCGCTCAGAATTTCTTTTCCCCCATAGAACTCTATGAGAAAGTAGCTCGCGCTCTGATTGGCTAAGCTGGACGAGCCCCCGCTAGCTCAACCAATCAGCTCATTCTGCCTTTTTACTGTATTTTGAACTGTCCCGCCTTGGAATATGATTGGTCAATTTTTCTCCATAGGTTATAATGGGTCCCTGTCGCTCCTATTCTGATTGGTCAATTCTCCACCAGAGCATATAAAGGGCCACTATCGCACCTATACTGATTGGCTGGTGTATGCCGACCAATCAGAAGAGCTTAAACAATTTGAATTACTGTCTTTCCCGGCAATTCTCTCTATTGCAATTCCCTATGTAGCGTCGGTCACGGCGACACACGCGTTGTTCGGGGTTTTAACTGATTTATTTTTACAGAAGGTTTTAGCTCTTTATGTGGTAATGTTTTACACTTAATCAAAATGATTTTTTTTATTCATACTCCATGCTGCACAGCGCTGAGCCCCGAGATTTCAGTGCGCCGCTCTCTTCATAGACTACAATGGGAGAAGTAGCTCGAGCTCTGATTGGCTGGGATAGCCAAGCCCCCGCTAGCTCAGCCAATCAGCTCTTTTCTGTATTTTTACTGTATTTTGAACTGTACCGCCTTGGATTTTGATTGGTTCAAAATTCTCCATAGGTTTTAATGGTTCACTGTCGCTCCTATTCTGATTGGCCGGTTTATGCCGACCAATGAGAATAGCTTTCAGAATGTGAATTACTGTATTTCCCGGCAATTTCCAATATCCGATTTCTGGATATTGCGCCGTTCTAGATTTTTGGAAAGTGATTTTTTTTTTATTATGTTTATTTTTGAGTTGAGCTCTTTTCTGACAATGTTTTCCGCCTTTATAAAGGCGATTTTTTCGGATTCATACTCCTGCTGCACGGAGCGGAGCGCCGAGATTTCTGTCGCGATCTTCTATCTGCTTCCTCGCATGTTCCGGGCCTGCTTCACTTCGCCACCGCCGGAGCATTTAGACCAAAATAAACCAGGTCTGCTTGTCGGAGCTGCCGAGCGCTGCACTGCGCCTCGCTTTGCCGATTCGCGATCGTACATGCCTCGGAGTATACGAGCGCGCCGCGTCCGCCGACGAACGGCCTACACCGCGCCCACACCCCGCCCCTTCATGCGGGGCGCAAGCTGAAAGTGGTCGAACACTGCGCCTAACACTGCATCCCTGCGTCCGACAGGGGGATTCGGGCCGAGAGGCGCAGTATACGCCAAAAACAGGCATAAAGCCCTTAGTTCCAATCCCAGATTGCTCTCTCCACACTAACATATCTCCTCTTCATATGGCTTTCAATCGTACCTCTCATATAATTCTCCCTCTGCTCGCTGTGGCAACACATCTGCGCATGCGCCACCTGCCCTCATCTCTTCCCGACTCAAGATTCCCTTGGGTGCATGCGCAGCCCACACTACAGCGCTTTGCGCTCATGTCCGGTTCCAGCGGCTGCGTTCGCGCGCCGCCATCCCTATTTAGATCCTGCTCTCACCTGGCTTACTGTACAGCTCCACTTCTCCTGGGCTATGGCCTGGTTTCCGTTTTCCTGTATGTTTCTTCAATGGGTAAGCTCTCTGTTTTCCTTTTCAGGGACTTCTAGGGCATAATAGGTCTTCTATGTTATTATAATCGCAGCCATTTAGGATCATCCCATTATTTACCTCAGAATGCCCAGACTACTTCATTTGCATAGAGACACTATACTTAATAGTTGTATTATTCCTTGTTTTTGACCATAATATAGCATCTTCCCAATTCCTTATGGCATGTCTGTATTGTTTCCTGCCGCTATACACCCATTATGTACCTTTGCATTACATTACTGATGTTCTGCCCTTTAAATTTTGCCCTCACAAGACATTCATATAATATGTTTATATAATGCTCTGATCTGTATATATGTAAATATTGTATATACTTTTAGATACTAGCTGAATTATGTATAGATAGCACCTGTTTTTTGTCTACCGTATATACTCGAGTATAAGCCGAGGCACCTACTTTTGCCCCAAAAAACGGGAAAACTTATTGACTCGAGTATAAGCCTAGGGTAGAAAATGCAGCGGCTACTGGTAAATTTTAAAAATAAAAATGGATACCAATAAAATTACATAGGCAGTTTAATGCCCCCCATAGGCAATTATAGGCAGATATATGGCCCTATATGCAGGTATAGGCAGGTATATGTCCCAAAAGGCACGTATATGGCCCCATAGGCATGTAATAGGCAGTTATATGTCCCCCATAAGCAGATTATAGACAGGTATATGGCCCCATAACGCAGGTATAGGCAGGTATATGTCCCCCATAAGCAGATTATAGGCAGGTATATGGCCCCATAGGCAGGTATAGGCAGCTGTAGGCAGGTATAGGGCAGGTATAGGGCAGGTATAGGGCCGGCTGTAGGCAGGTATAGGGCAGGTATAGGGCCGGCTGTAGGCAGGTATAGGCAGGTATAGGCAGCTGTAGGCAGGTTTTAGGGGGGTATGGGCATGTAGGCAGGTATAGGGAGTTTAGGTACTGTGGCGGGTATAGGGCAGGTATGGGGCCCGGCTGTAGGCAGGTAAGGGCGGGTTTATGGGGCAGCTGTAAAGGTATAAGGGGGGTATGGGGGGCCTGAGGGGGTATGGGCGGTTAGGGCCCTGTGGGCGGGTATAGGGCGGATAGAAGCTGTGGGCAGGTAAAAGGGCAGGATGGCGCTTGGGCAGGTTAGGGAGGTATAGGTGTGTGGGGCGGGTATACGGGTATAGGGCCGGTGTAGCGGGTATAGTCAGGTTTTGGGCGCTGTAGGAGGTATAGGGCATTTTGGGGGGCCCGATGTGGGCAGGTATAGGGCGGGTATGGCAGCTGTAGGCAGGTATAGGGCGGGTATAGGGTGGCTGTAGGCAGGTTAGGGGGGTATATTTCGGCTTAGGCAGGTATAGGGCGGTATAGGGCCGGCTGTAGGCAGGTAGGGGGCAGGTATGGGAGCTGTGGGCGGGTTATGGCAGGTAGGGGGCAGTGAGGCGGGTATAGGGAGGATATAGCTTAGGCAGGTATAGGGCGGTTTGGGTGGGCGTAGGCAGGTATGGCAGGTATAGGGGCTGTGGGCGGATGGGCGGGTATGGGGCCGGGGCTGTGGGAGGTATAGGAAAACTTAGGCGGGTATAAGGCGGGTATAACGCAGGTATGGCGGGCTGTAGGCAAAAATTTAAAAAAAAAAAAAAAAACCTTACGGGATCCCCGCTGCTCCGCCCCCACACTCCCCGCTTGCTCGTTTTTTGCCGGCACAGGGGGTGCATCATCAGCCGCGAAAGCAAGTGATAAATGCACCTGCCTGTGGGGAGCTCCCCGGGCAGCCACGAGTCTGCAGTCGCCCGGAGGCCACTGCGGGGCACAGAGCGCTCGCTCTGTGCCCCGCAGTGGTATCCCTTCACCTATATGCGCTCCGGAGGAGTCGCATATAGGTGAAGAGATCGCGGACAGTGCCCGGGCCAGCGCAGCACCCGAACGCTGTCAGCTACTCGGCAATCAGTTATATGCGCTCCCTGAGGAGCCGCATATAGCTGAAGCGTCCCTGTCGGCGCCCGGGCCATCGCAGCGCCCGAGTGCCGACAGTGACTCGAGTATAAGCCGAGGGGAGATTTTACAGCACATTTTTTGTGCTGAAAAACTCGGCTTATACTCGAGTATATATGGAATTATGAATATGTTCACTCTGTTTACTGTATGTTATTTACCTTACAGTGACGCATTTTGAAAAAGGTCATACTGACCGAAAGGTCAAAATCAGCTTTTGTCACTAAGGCCGTGTTCACACGGCTTATTCAAGCCGTAATTGCGAGCCGGATTGCGCTCGCAATTCCGGCTTGAATAAGGGGCGGGTGCGGGGGCGGGGGCGCGGCCCGCCAGCCCCATAAACTTGCATTATCCACGGCGCGTATTGCGCCTGGATAATGTGCAGGTGACTTTCTCCCCGCCCAGCGGATTCGCCGAGCGGGGAGGAGCGACGGAATCCACTGTTCTCTATGAGAGCTGTGGATTACCGTATTACGCGAAGGATTGGCGCCGTACTGCAGCGCAAATCCGCCGCGCATACGCTCCAACTGCGGCAAATAAGCCGTTTGTGTAACGGCCCCTTAGCCTGTACATAATTTTTTGGGAGCATGTTGAAATAAATTTTATTACTTTGTTGCATCTTAGCTGGAGTGCTGTCAAATTTCTATAGTTGGTATATACTACGGCAGCATGCCACGGTATATACTACGGCGGCATGCCACGGTATACAGCACAGCGGCATGGCACGGTATATACTACTGCGGCTTGCCTGGGTATACAGAACAGCGGCATGGCACGGTATTTACTACAGCGGCATGCCACGGTATACAGCACAGCGGCATGGCACGGTATATACTACAGCGGCATGCCACGGTATACAGCACAGCGGCATGGCACGGTATATACCACAGCGACATGCCAGGGTATACAGCACAGCAGCATACCACAGTATTTTTTTTTTCTGTGATTATAAAAATATGGATTGTGTAATGTAAATACAATTATGTTTTTTATGTTATGATTATAAAAATGTGGATTGTGCAATGATAATATAATTATGTTTATTATGTGATAGCGGTATTTTTCCAGTCCGGTAATATGCGATCAATGCGCAGAGTTTATGTCTCCGCGCATGCGCATTGTGAGTTTTCTGCCGGAAGTGGGGCATCTTTGCGAAATCCTGTTATCGCGGCAATTTTCCGCGCATGCGGATCTTCATTTTTAAGATGCCGAAACCTACGATGAATAAAACATATCTTTATACATGTTGTAGTGGTTTTTACGTGTAGAGGTGTTTGTAAATTACCTAGATATATGTTGATAATTGATATATAGATATATGTCGATAATTGATCTCTTCGTTGTTTTTGTGTTAGTATTCATTTTAGTATTGCATATTGGGGATAGTTCATTGGTTATGTTGAATCACATGGGATGGGTTGATATATATGTGCCTTCAATTGGATATAGAGACATGCCCCCTGATGAAGCAGAGGCAAAACGCGCGTTGGGGTGCAGGGGCTCCTGCAGTGCACTTTATTATGGGAAATTCAATCTTTTTTACTATGTTATATTAATGATAAGTGTAGTACTGCAAGCGTTTTGCATTGGGTAGTAGATTTATGAAGATGACATTTATCCTTATATGTACCTAAAAAGAAAGTTGTTAATTCTTACCCTATGTACTTGTTCCCCTGCTTTTGGCTTTATTGGCTGTTGTTCCGTGTATGTCGATTTATATGTGGTTGTTATTTATGTTAATTTGTGATATATATTTTAAAATTATAAAGTTATATTAATTTTAGGACTATCGGTGTTAAGTCTTCTTTTTTCTTCTGGTTTTGCTATATAGCACAGCGGCATGGCACGGTATACAGCACAGCGGCATGGCACGGTATATACTACAGCGGCATGCCACGGTATACAGCACAGCGGCATGTCACAGTATACAGTACAGCCGCATGTCACGGTATACATCACAGCGGCATGTCACAGTATACAGTACAGCGGCATGTCACGGTATACAGCACAGCGGCATGGCACGGTATATACTACAGCGGCATGTCACAGAATACAGTACAGCGGCATGTCACAGTATACAGCACAGCGCATGTCACAGTATACAGCACAACAGCATGTCACGGTATACAGCACAGCGGCATGTCACGGTATATAGCATAGAAAATGGTACATAGTACAGCTGTATGACACGGTATACAGCACAGGACATGTCACCGTATACAGCACAGGGCATGTCACCGTATACAGCACACACTGGAGCAGGTCACGGAATACAGCACACACTGGAGCAGGTCACTGTATACAGCACACACTGGAGCAGGTCACTGTATACAGTATACCATTTGGTTTGGCTGTATGGGGCCCTGAAATGGTTAATAGATGACTGATGGCAGCCCTGACTGTACACGGCACACACTGGGGCAGGTCACTGTATACGGAACACACTGGAGTGGGTCACTGTATACGGCACACGCTGGAGCGGGTCACTGTACATGGCACACACTGGAGCGGGGCACTGTATACAGCACACACTGGAGTGGGCACTGTATACGGCACACACTGGAGCGGGGCACTTTATACTGCACATACTGGAGCGGGTCACTGTACACGGCACACACTGGAGCGGGGCACTGTATACAGCACACACTGGAGAGGGCACTGTATACGGCACACACTGGAGCGGGGCACTGTATACGGCACACACTGGAGAGGGCCCTGTATAAGGCACACACTGGGGCAGGTCACTGTATACGGCCCACACTGGAGCGGGTCACTGTAAACGGCAAACAGTGGAGCAGGTCACTGTACAAGGCACACACTGGAGCGGGGCACTGTATACGGCACAAACTGGAGCGGGGCACTGTATACGGCATACACTGGAGCGGGGCACTGTATACGGCATACACTGGTGCTGGGCACTGTATACGGCACACACTGGAGCGGGGCACTGTATACGGCACACACTGGAGCGGGGCACTGTATACGGCACACGCTGGAGCGGGGCACTGTATACTGCACACACTGGAGCGGGGTACTGTATACAGCACACACTGGAGCGGGGCACTGTATACAGCACACACTGGAGCGGGGCACTGTATACGGCACCCGCTGGAGCGGGGCACTGTATACTGCACACACTGGAGTGGGGCAATGTACACGGCACACACTGGAGCGGGGCACTGTATACGGCACACACTGGAGTGGGGCACTGTATACGGCACACACTGGAGCAGGGCACTGTATACGGCACACATTGGAGCGGGGCACTGTACACGGAACACACTGGAGCGGCGCACTGTATACGGCACACACTGGAGCGGGGCACTGTATACGGCACACACTGGTGGGGGGAACTGTATACGGCACACTCTGGAGCGGGGATCTGTATACGGCACACACTGGAGCGGGGCACTTTATACGACACACACTGGAGCGGGGCACTGTATACAGCACACACTGGATCGGGGCACTGTATACGGCACACACTGGAGCGGGGCACTGTATACGGCACACACTGGAGTGGGGCACTGTATACGGCACAAACTGGAGCGGGGCACTGTATACGGCAAACACTGGAGCGGGGCACTGTATACGGCACACACTGGAGCGGGGCACTGTATACGGCACACACTGGAGCGGGGCACTGTACACGGCACACACTGGAGCGGGGCACTGTATACGGCACACGCTGGAGCGGGGCACTGTAGACGGCACACACTGGAGCGGGGCACTGTATACAGCACACACTGGAGCGGGGCACTGTATACAGCACACACTGGAGCGGGGCACTGTATACGGCACACGCTGGAGCGGGGCACTGTATACTGCACACACTGGAGTGGGGCAATGTACACGGCACACACTGGAGCGGGGCACTGTACACACTGGAGCGGGGCACTGTATACGGCACCCCACTGGAGCAGGGCACTGTATACGGCACACATTGGAGCGGGGCACTGTACACGGAACACACTGGAGCGGGGCACTGTCTACGGCACACACTGGAGCGGGGCACTGTATACGGCACACACTGGAGCGGGGCACGGTATACGGCACACACAGGAGCGGGGCACTGGAGACGACACACACAGGAGCGGGGCACTGGATACAGCACACACTGGATCGGGGCACTGTATACGGCACACACTGGAGCGGGGCACTGTATACGGCAAACACTGGAGCGGGGCACTGTATACGGCACACACTGGGGCAGGGCACTATATACGGCACACACTGGAGCGGGTCACTGTCTACGGCACACACTGGAGCGGGTCACTGTCTACGGCACACACTGGAGCAGGTCCATGTATACGGCACACACTGGAGTGGGGCACTGCATACGGCACACATTGGAGCGGGGAACTGTATACTGCACACACTGGAGCGGGGAACTGTATACGGCACACACTGGAGCGGGGCACTGTATACGGCACACACTGGAGCGGGGCACTGTACACACTGGAGCGGGGCACTGTATACACTGGAGTGGGGCACTGTATACGGCACACACTGGAGCAGGGCACTATATACCGCATACACTGGAGCGGGGCACTGTACACACTGGAGCCGGGAACTGTATACCGCACACACTGGAGCGAGGCACTGTATACACTGGAGCGGGGCACTATATACCGCACACACTGGGGCGGGTCAGTGTATACGGCACACACTGGAGCGGGGCCCTGTAAACAGGACACACTGGAGCAGGGCCATGTATACGGCACACACTGGCGTGGGGCACTGCATACGGCACACACTGGAGCGTGTCACAGTATACGGCACACGCTGGAGCGGGGCACTGTATACGGCACACACTGGAGTGGGTCACTGTATACGGCACACACTGGAGCGGAGCACTGTATACAGCACACACTGGAGCGGTCACTGGATACGGCACACCCTGGAGCGGGTCACGGGATACGGCAAACACAGGAGGGGGGCACTGTATACGGCACACACTGCAGCAGGGCACTGTATACGGCACACACTGGAGCGGGGCACTGTATACTGCACACACTGGTGCGGGGCACTGTATACAGCACACACTGGAGCGGGGCACTGTATACGGCACACACTGGAGCGGGGCACTGTATACGGCACACACTGGAGCGGGGCACTGTATACGGCACACACTGGAGCGGGGCACTGTATACGGCACACACTGGAGCAGGGCACTGTACACAGCACACACTGGGGCGGGGCACTATAAACAGGACACACTGGAGCAGGTCCATGTATACGGCACACACTGGAGTTGGGCACTGTATACAGCACACACTGGAGCGGGTCACAGTATACAGCACACGATGGAGCGGGGCACTGTATACGGCACACACTGGAGCGGGGCACTGTATACGGCACACACTGGAGTGGGTCACTGTATACTGCACACACTGGTGCGGGGCTCTGTTCACGGCTCAAACACTGGAGCTGGGCACTGTATACGGCACACACTGGAGCAGGGCATTGGATACGACACACACTGGAGCGGGGCACTGTATACGGCACACACTGAAGCGGGGCACTGTATACAGCATACACTGGAGCGGGGCACTGTATACGGCACACACTGGAGCGGGGCACTGTATACGGCACACACTGGAGCGGGGCACTGTATACAGCAAACACTGGAGCGGGGCACTCTATACCGCACACACTGGAGCGGGGCACTGTATACAGCACACACTGGAGGGGGCACTGTATACGGCACACACTGGAGCGGGGCACTGTATACGGCACACACTGGAGCGGGGCACTGTACACGGCACACACTGGAGCGGGGCACAGTATACCGCACACACGGGAGAGGGCCCTGTATACGGCACACACTGGAGCGGGGCACTGTCTACGGCATCCACTGGAGCGGGGCACTGTATACGGCACACACTGAAGCGGGGCACTGTATACAGCATACACTGGAGCGGGGCACTGTATACGGCACACACTGGAGCGGGGCACTGTTTACGGCACACACTGGAGAGGGGCACTGTATATAGCACACACTGGAGCGGGGCACTGTATACGGCACACACTAGAGCGAGGCAATGTATACGGCACACACTGGAGCAGGGCACTGTATACGGCAAACACTGGAGCGGGGCACTGTATACGGCACACACTGGAGCGGGGCACTGTATACTGCACACACTGGAGCGGGGCACTGCATACGGCACACACTGGAGCAGGGCACTGTGTACAGCACACATTGGAGCGGGGCACTGTACACGGCACACACTGGAGCGGGGCACTGTGTACGGCACACACTGGAGCGGGGCACTGTATACGGCACACACTGGAGCGGGGCACATTAAAAGGCACACACTTGAGCGTGGCAATGTATACGGCACACACTGGAGCCGGGCACTGTATACTGCACACACTGGAGCGGGGCACTGTATACGGCACACACTGGAGCGCTCAATATATACAGCACACACTGGAGCGGGGCAATGTATACGGCAGACACTGGAGCGGGGCACTGTATACGGCACACACTGGAGCGTTCAATATATACAGCACACACTGGAGCGGGGCACTGTATACGGCAGACACTGGAGCTGGGCACTGTATACAGCACACACTGGAGCGGGGCACTGTATACAGCAAACACTGGAGCAGTGAACTGAATACACACACACTGGAGCGGGGCACTGTATACGCAGACACTGGAGCGGAGCACTGTATACAGCACACCACTGGAGCGGGGCACTGTATACAGCAAACATGGAGCAGGGCACTGATACGGCACACACTGGAGCGGGGCACTGTATACAGCAAACACTGGAGCGGGGCACTGCATACGGCACACAACTGGAGCGGGGCACTATATACAGAACACATGGAGCGGGGTCACTGTCTACGGCACACACTGGAGCGGGTCACTGTATACGGCAGACACTGGAGCAGGGTACTGTATACGGCACACACTGGAGCGGGTCACTGTACACGGCACACACTGGGGCGGGTCAGTGTATACAGCACACACTGGAGTGGAGTGGGTCACTGTATACGGCACACACTGGAGCGGGGCACTGTATACGGCACACACTGGAGCAGGGCACTGTATACAGCACACACTGGAGCGGGGCACTGTATACGGCACACACTGGAGCGGGGCACAGTATACGGCACACACTGGAGCGGGGCACTGTATACAGCACACACTGGAGCGGGGCAATGTATACGGCAGACACTGGAGCGGGGCACTGTATACGGCACACACTGGAGCGTTCAATATATACAGCACACACTGGAGCGGGGCAGTGTATACGGCAGACACTGGAGCGGGGCACTGTATACAGCACACACTGGAGCGGGGGCACTGTATACCGCAACCCCGTGTGCTGGGCACTGTATACCGCACACACGGGAGCGGGGCACTGTATACGGCACACACTGGAGCGGTGCACTGTATACAGCACACACTGGAGCGGGGCACTGTATACGGCACACACTGGAGCGGGGCACTGTATACGGCATACACTGGAGCGGGGCACTGTATACGGCACACACTGGAGCGGGGCACTGTATACAGCACACACTAGAGCGAGGCAATGTATACAGCACACACTGGAGCGGGCACTGTATACACTGGAGCGGGGCACTGTATACAATGGAGCGCTCAATATATACAGCACACACTGGAGCGGGGCAATGTATACGGCAGACACTGGAGCGGGGCACTGTATACGGCACACACTGGAGCGTTCAATATATACAGCACACACTGGAGCGGGGCAGTGTATACGGCAGACACTGGAGCGGGGCACTGTATACAGCACACACTGGAGCGGGGCACTGTAAACAGCAAACACTGGAGCAGGGCACTGTATACAGCACACACTGGAGCGGGGCACTGTATACGGCAGACACTGGAGCGGAGCACTGTATACAGCACACACTGGAGCGGGGCACTGTATACAGCAAACACTGGAGCTGGGCACTGTATACTGCACACACTGGAGCGGGGCACTGTATACAGCAAACACTGGAGCGGGGCACTGCATACGGCACACACTGGAGCGGGGCACTATATACAGCTCACACTGGAGCGGGTCACTGTCTACGGCACACACTGGAGCGGGTCACTGTATACGGCAGACACTGGAGCAGGGTACTGTATACGGCACACACTGGAGCGGGTCACTGTACACGGCACACACTGGGGCGGGTCAGTGTATACGGCACACACTGGAGTGGAGTGGGTCACTGTATACGGCACACACTGGAGCGGGGCACTGTACATGGCACACACTGGAGCGGGGCACTGTGTACGGCACACACTGGAGCGGGGCACTGTATACGGCACACACTGGAGCGGGGCACTGTATACGGCACACACTGGAGCGGGGCACTGTATACAGCACACACTGAAGCAGGGCACTGTATACGGCACCCACTGGAGCAGGGCACTGTATACGGCAAACACTGGAGCGGGGCACTGTATACGGCACACACTGGAGCGGGGCACTGTATACGGCACACACTGGAGCGGGGCACTGTATACTGCACAAAATGGAGCGGGGCACTGTATACGGCACACACTGGAGCGGGGCACTGTATACTGCACACACTGGAGCGGGGCACTGTATACTGCACACACTGGAGCGGGGCACTGTATACGGCACACACTGGAGCGGGGCACTGTATACGGCACACACTGGAGCGGGGCACTGTATACGGCACACACTGGAGCGGGGCACTGTATACGGCAAACACTGGAGCGGGGCACTGTATACGGCACACACTGGAGCGGGGCGCTGTATACGGCACACACTGGAGAGGGGCACTGTATATAGCACACACTGGAGCGGGGCACTGTATACGGCACACACTGGAGCGGGGCACTGTATACGGCACACACTGGAGCGGGGCACTGTATACGGCAAACACTGGAGCGGGGCACTGTATACGGCACACACTGGAGCCGGGCACTGTATACTGCACACACTGGAGCCGGGCACTGTATACGGCACACACTGGAGCGGGGCCCTGTATACGGCACACACTGGAGCGGGGCACTGTATACTGCACACACTGGAGCGGGTCACTGTATAAGGCACACACTGGAGCGGGGCACTGTATACGGCACACACTGGAGCAGGGCACTGTATACGGCAAACACTGGAGCGGGGCACTGTATACGGCACACACTGGAGCGGGCACTGTATACGGCACACACTGGAGCGGGGCACAGTTTAAGGCACACACTGGAGCGGGGCACTGTATAAGGCACACACTGGAGCGTGGCTCTGTATACGGCACACACTGGAGCGGGGCTCTGTATAAGGCACACACTGGAGCGGGGCGCTGTATACGGCACACACTGGAGCGGGGCACTGTATAAGGCACACACTGGAGCGGGGCACTGTATACGGCACACACTGGAGCGGGGCACTGTATAAGGCACACACTGGGGCGGGGCACTGTATATAGCACAAACTGGAGCGGGGCACTGTATATAGCACACACTGGAGCGGGGCACTATATACCGCACACACTGGAGCGGGCACTGTACACACTGGAGCGGGGCACTGTACACACTGGAGCGGGGCACTGTATACATTGGAGCGGGGCACTGTATACACTGGAGTGGGGCACTGTACACACTGGAGCGGGCACTGTATACATTGGTGCGGGGCACTGTACACACTGGAGCGGGCACTGTATACACTGGAGCGGGGCACTGTATACACTGGAGCTAGCACTGTACATACTGGAGCGGGGCACTGTACACACTGGAGCGGGGCACTGTATACATTGGAGCGGGGCACTGTATACACTGGAGCGGGGCACTGTACACACTGGAGCGGGCACTGTATACATTGGAGCGGGGCACTGTATACACTGGAGCGGGCACTGTATACACTGGAGCGGGGCACTGTACACACTGGAGCGGGGCACTGTATACACTGGAGCGGGCACTGTACACACTGGAGCGGGGCACTGTATACACTGGAGCGGGCACTGTATACATTGGAGCGGGCACTGTATACACTGGAGCGGGCACTGTATACATTGGAGCGGGGCACTATATACCGCACACACTGGAGCGGGCACTGTACACACTGGAGCGGGCACTGTATACATTGGAGCGGGGCACTGTATACACTGGAGCGGGGCACTGTACACACTGGAGCGGGGCACTGTACACACTGGAGCGGGCACTGTATACATTGGAGCGGGCACTGTACACACTGGAGCGGGCACTGTATACATTGGAGCGGGAACTGTATACATTGGAGCGGGCACTGTACACACTGGAGCGGGGCACTGTATACACTGGAGCGGGCACTGTACACACTGGAGCGGGCACTGTATACATTGGAGCGGGGCACTGTATACGCTGGAGCGGGGCACTGTACATACTGGAGCGGGGCACAGTAAACACAGGAGCGGGGCAATGAACACAATGGAGCGGGCACTGTATACATTGGAGCGGGCACTGTATAAACTGGAGCGGGGCACTATATACAATGGAGCGGGCACTGTATACATTGAAGCGGGCACTGTATACACTGGAGCGGGCACTGTATACATTGGAGCGGGCACTGTACACACTGGAGCGGGCACTGTACACACTGGAGCGGGCACTGTATACAATGGAGCGGGCACTGTATACACTGGAGCGGGGCACTGTATACAATGGAGCGGGCACTGTATACATTGGAGCGGGGCACTGTACACACTGGAGCGGGGCACTGTATACATTGGAGCGGGCACTGTATACATTGGAGCGGGCACTGTATACATTGGAGCGGGGCACTGTATACAATGGAGCGGGCACTGTAAACACTGGAGCGGGCACTGTACACACTGCAGCGGGCACTGTATACAATGGAGCGGGCACTGTATACAACGGAGCGGGCACTGTATACCCTGGTGCGGGCACTGTATAAACTGGTTCGGGGCACTGTATACACTGGAGCGGGCACTGTACACATTGGAGCGGGGCACTGTACACACTGGAGCGGCTCTGACGCTGTGCGTTCTCCATTGCGCTTTGCCATTCATTATGTCTCAGCGCTCGCCCGCGGCCCCGCCTCTCCCCTCACGTGACTGATCACATGACCGTGACGTTATCACAGGTCCTTCCGTTCCGCAGCCGCTCTCGGATTATAGGAAGTTAGTGCTGCGGTCAGAGAGCGGCCAGTGCCCGGACTCCGGTATGTACCGCCCGCCGCCTGCTCCCCACACGCAGTGCCCGGGCCCGTTGTGTAGTAGGGATGGGACGGGCGGTGCGGGCTCCGCTGGTAGTGGCTGCAGTGCGGAGTTGCCGGCGCGTCGGGCAATGAGCCCACTGCGCAGCTTCCTATTCCTGCCAGTCATCCCGGGATCCCGCTGCTGCCCCGTCCAGAGTGTTCTGCAGCACTACAACTCCCAGCAGGCCGTGTGTGTGCGGGCGCTGCTGCATTATGTGCTGAGGGCTCCGTCTCGCTGGGGGTCCGGTGCTTTGTCTCTGATGATGTTACTGGATCGTGTTTGCCTTTGATGAGCGTCAGTTCTTTGTGTCGCTTCAGCGAGTAGCGGTGACCGCAGTCCTGTCGCCTCTTCTCTCGTAATTCTGAGTTGTTACTTCTAGAAATCTATTCCTGAATCTGTCAGGTGGGTGTAATGAGATGTCAGAGGGGCGTGTCCCTGCCCTCACCGAGTAAGCACTGACTGGACAATGTCTGACTATGCGGGGTCTGATAACGCCCATTTGACAGGTTCAGATTTTTAGGAAGAGAAACAGAGGCCTAGCTCATATATACACTCCTGCGCATTGTAAACCTGATGTATAATCCTGTATCTGCCCTCGCTGCCTCCTCGCTCTTCACATCTGGCCGCAGTGGTTACAGGGCTGTTCCAGGAATAACATTGCTCCTTCTAGTAAGAGGCAGAATAGGAGGTCAAGCTCCTACCTCCCGGCTGCCGCCCGAACATCACTCACGTGACAGCTGCAGCCGATCACAGGCCACATTGTCGCCTGCGCGCGATGGCCGCCGGTTGTCACGCCGTCGCCTGCGCGCGATGGCCGCCGGTTGTCACGCCGCCGCCTGCGCGGATGGCCGGCCGGTTGTCACGCCGCCGCCTGCGCGCGATGGCCGCCGGTTGTCACGCCGCCGCCTGCGCGCGATGGCCGCCGGTTGTCACGCCGCCGCCTGCGCGCGATGGCCGGCCGGTTGTCACGCCGCCGCCTGCGCGCGATGGCCGGCCGGTTGTCACGCCGCCGCCTGCGCGGTTGTGCGACGGTTTGTCACGGCCGCCTCGCGATGCGGTGTCAGCTGGTGTGATGGAGACGTTCACTGCTTCAGCTGGGATGAGGAGCGTCCAGGAGGGAAGTATGAATCTTAGCTTTTCTATTTACTCGTACCCAACAGAGCAGCCAGCATTGTTAGATCCTGGATCACCCTTTTAAGTGCCGGTAACCAGAGCCGTGTTAACAGCATTATGGGCGCCCGGGCATAGCACTGCAGTGGGCCCTGCCCAAATACATGTCATCACACCTGGTCATGCCTCAAACCCCTCCCGCCCCACCGCCCACAAAGCACACCCATATTATTACGCCACTTATGTCTGGACACCTGCAGCCTACAAGACTATTTGGCAGGGCAGGGAGCCTTTGGCTCCCTTTTCCACCATGGTTGTTACTTGTTTGCACATCTAAAAACCACAAACAGTTAAAAAGAAAAAACCAACCCAAAAGGGCCCCGGGTATGTTTTTGTTTTCCCCCGGAAAGCATACACCCTTGGGCCCCTATTTTGTGGGCCCCGAGAAAACTGCTTGTGTGAAAATGGAAAAGGGCCCCTCCCGGTAGCGCTTCTGCACAGTGACCTCGGGCAGCCGCACAGGAGCTGTGGGAGGATCTGGCCTTCTCTATAGCGACCATTCCTGATCCCAGTGTCGCTCATTGGATAACTCCTTTAGGGTCTTCTCCTGACTCTATGTTCTGCTCCATAGAGTGAGTCCCCTGTGATGTCCTGCATGTTGTGGGCACCCAGTGCTCGTGCCCCGGCGCTGTCACCCAGTAATCGCCACGTTCCCTTGTACAGAAGCTGCCAGTCCCCTGAGCCACCAGTCAGGATCTCACTTCTCAGCTAACCAGGACCCCTCAGAGGATCTGGGAACCTATGTAATCCTATCAGCCTCTTGTTCATACACTATCCTGTGATGAGCTGTGCCAGGGTGCGGTGTGATGGGCATCGCTCTTCACCTGGCCGTGCCTGAATGGAGGATTTTTCCCCTACGGGGGAGGAAAACGTGTTCTTGGCACCGGGAATAGAGCTCATAGAGGAGCGTGCCGGAGATGAGTTTCGCATTGGTAGGGCTAAGCCGGCAGCGGGACACCTGGGATTGTTCTCCGCAGATACAAAGTCTCCGTGTGCAGGACATCTCGTATCTTCATGGATGGCACTGACTCTTTAGGTGATGCCAGGCTATCCTGGAGAGCGTACACGTGATATTGGGGGGTTTACTGGTCACCTCGGGACGTCACGTGAGTCTTAAAGGGGTTGTCTCACTACATTGATTCGGCCTGTTTCCTTAGTTTCATTTTGAATTCAGGGGCGTGTTTACTGGCTTCCACTAGGTCCCGTAGAAGCCAGGTCTGTAGTATAGAAACCCAGTGCTGGCGCCTACCCTGAGAGTTAAACAGGTCTGTAGCTATATGACCTGAGGAGCTATGCACCCCCAAACAAGAGGGGGATATCTAGGAACAGGTAGGACAAATTGCCCAAAGTGACTTGTTTTTGAAAGATTTTAAAAAAAAAAACGCATCCTTTAGTGCAGACCCCTTTAAGGATATCGGGAATCTGTTTGGGCCCATTCAAGAAGCTGCGGCAACGGGCAAACAGACCATGAACTCTGTCAATAAACTGCAAGTTAGACCCTCAGGCCAATTTCTTATGAGCTTAAAGGGAACCTGAGGTGGTTTGCTGCCCTGTTGGAGCAGGATATAATGGAGGGAGGGAGTGAGTCAGATATATGTTATATGTTTAAAAGAGAGAAGTGAGCTCTGGGGATTATAGGGTTATATGATAGAGGCGATAAGCTGAGCTCTGGATATTAGGTTATATGGGGGAGAAAGTGAGCTCTGGAATATAGGGTTTATGTAGAGGGAGAGAAGCTGAGCTCTGTGTATATGGGGTTATAGATAGAGGCGTAAGCGGGTTTCTGTGAAAATTTAGGGTTATTGATAGGGAGAAAAAGCTGAGCTCTGTGATATATAGGGTTATATGATAGGGAGAGAATTGAGCTCTGTAAATAAAAGGGGTTTTTTAGATAGAAGAGAGGGTGAGCTCTGTGATTATAGGGTAATTTTGATAGAAGAGAGGAGTGAGCTCTGTGATATATAGGATTATATGTGAGGGGGAGTGAGCTCTGTATTATGGATTATATGATAAGGCGAAGCTGAGCTCTGTGATATATAGGGTTATATGATAGGGAGAGGAGTGCTCTGTGATATAGGGCTATTGATGAGGGAGTGTTCTTTAAAAAAAATATAGGGTTAATGTAGAGAGGAGTGTTCTCTGGATTTATAGGGTATTGATGAGAGGAGCTGTCTTTGTGTATTAGGGTTATATGATAGAGGAGGAAGCTAGCTTTTTTTAAAAATTTTGGGTTTTTTAATAAAGGGGGGTGGACTTCTTGTATTATAGGTTTATGATAGAAGAGAGGAGTGATTCTGTGATATATAGAGTTATATGTAAGGAGGGGTGACCTGTGATAATTTAGGGTTATATGATAAGGGGAGTGTTCTCTGGGGATATATGGGTAATGTAGAGAGAGTGACTCTGGTATTAAGGTTAATGATAGGGGAGAAGCGGGCCCTCGTGTTTGTGGGTTTTATGATAGAAGAGAGGAGTGATCTCTGGTATATAGAGTTATATGATAGAGAGGAGCTAAAATCCTGTGAAATATGGGTTTAATGATGGTGCGAGAAGCTAGCCTGTGATATATTTAGGAATAACATTTGGCCCGTTAACGGCTTTTCTGCCGGTATTGGCGCTTTACTGCGCGTCGGATTTTTGCTTCAGTACGGGCCAATCCGTCGGAGTCATTACGGTAATCCCTTTCTTCATTGGAAAAAGTGGAAACCGTCGCTCCCCGTGGTGAATCCCCGCGGGGGGAGAAGGGACTGCACATTATTTACGGCGCGGACGTGCCGGGAAACAAACATTGTCTTGGGGCCGGGGCGCCCCCCCCCGCCCCGCCCCCCCATTCACGGCGGTTTGTGCGTCAATCGGCGCAAATCCCTCGGGAATTGCCGTGTGAACCGGTTTTTAAAATTTAACAGAGCAACAAATATAGTGTATTCAACAAAGATACTTCTAATACATAACCTTTAGTCATTTATCATGCCATGAGAAAGAACAAACCTATTCTTCCCCTCAAGCCTAAAAAGAGGTATATAGGAAATACACAAGCTATTTTCTTGCCTTCACTGACATGGAAACCACCCCAACAAGGGCGACCCCATACAGGAATCTATCCTTTTAGAGACATCTGCAATTTCCCTACCATCTTGGGCAAGATAGATGTATCAAAAAGGGAACATAAAACCATTTATCACCGAAAAGCCACCGTGTGAACCTTCCCTATGTGTTAGACATTGGTAGATCTGCCCCAATCGGCCTTTTTTAGTCAACTCTAACAGACTGTCCTTGTTGCCTCTAGCAACCAATCCGAGCTCAGCTTTCCATTTTTATACAGCTCCAGAGAAATGAAAGCAGTGTTCTGATTGGTTGCTATGGGCAACAAAGCCTGTTTTATTGTTAGATAAATGAGGCCAAGTGTACCAGAAACAATAAATGGGCCCTCCAAAAGAAAAACCCCTCACCCGGGACATGTAAGAGTTATACAGGAATGTGTACTGCACTGTATTTTAGAGAGGTGTATAGGGCCCCCAATCCAATGCCCCCATAATACATGTAAGAGAAACGGATTTTAGTACCCCTGTTTAGAAGGGTACTAGACCGCCAATCACTGCATGCACCTCACAAAAAATGTAAGAGCAGTAAGGACATATAGTACCAAAAACTTTTCTGTAGAGAGGCGTATAGTTTGTGATCCTGCATGCACCCCTTTTTATAGGTAAAAGCAGTACGGACATGTAGTACTGCATGATTGTGAGAGGTGTACTAGACCACAATACTGCAGCCCTCACTAAAAACATGTAAGAGCAGTTAAGGAAGAGTAAAACACTGTACTGTGAGAGGGCTCTAGACTGCAAAAACTGTATGCACCTCACTAATACATGTAAGAGCGTCGGACGTGTGTACCGCCTGTACTGTAAGAGGTCTGCTGACCCCCAACATGCATGCACTCACTAATACATGTAAGGCAGTACAAGACATGTGTACTGCACTGTACTGAGAGAGGAGCTACTGCGGCCAATAATGCAGCACCCACAAACATGTAAGAGAGTACAGGAGTGTAGTATCGCCTGTACTAAAGGAGGCACTACTAGACCACAATCATGAATGCACTGCATAATTTACTGTAGAGACAGGGGTGTAGGATTTCTCTGTTCTGTGAAAGGACCTACTAGGCTCAATCACTGCATGCACTGCATGATATATGTAAAAGCAGTACGGGACATGTAGTACCGCGGGGGACTGTAGAGAGGCGTTTCTGACCCCAATCACTGCATCACTTCACTAAATCGTGGTTTACATTTAAAGTGTTCTTGATATTTGGTTGGATTTCCCCTCAATCACAGAGCCACAGACAGAGTGTTGTGACATTGTTTTGTAAGGTGAAAACATTTTTCCTGAGGTCTTGTAATTGAGGGGGACCCTGTGATAGTTTGTCCTGTTGTAAAAAAAAAAATTGAGTCAAAGAATAGGGCCACCTGAGTGGATTACTAGAGACAATCTCTGCTATTCAGATCACATCTCCGTAGTGCGTGCGTGTGTGCGTGTGTACCTCTCTATATCTTAGCGCAGTGTTCCCCAACTCCAGTCATGTTCTCAGGATCTCCCACAGAATGCACTGACAATAATGAAATAACCTGTGCAAAATAAGTTAAAAACCCTTTTTCAGTAGGTTTATGAAGGATCGGTCTTGTCAAAACTAATTCATCAGCTTTATGAGGAAAATTAGTTCCAGACTGGATCGGAGGGAGACATTGGATGTCATATATCTAGAGTGTTCTAAAGCATTTTATATGGTGCCACATAAAAGGTTGGTAAGTAAAATGAGAATGCTTGGACTGGGGGAAATGTGTGCAAGTGGGTAAGCAACTGGCTCGGTGATAGAAAACAAAGGGTGGTGATTGATGGTTCATACTCAGACTGGATTCCTGTTACTAGTGGGGTACCACAGGGCTCAGTATTGGGCCCTATTCTCTTTATTATATTCATTAATGATCTTACACATGGATTGCACAGTAGAATATCGATCTTTGCAGACAATACTAAGCTCTGTAAAGTAATCCACACAATAGAGGATAATGTGTTATTACAAAGGGATCTGGATAGGTTGGAGGCCTGGGCAGAGAAATGGCAGATGAGGTTTAACACAGATAAATGCAAGGTTATGCACATGGGGAGGAAAAATCCATTACATGATCACATGTTAAATGGAAAAACACTGGGTAAAAGTGACATGGAGAAGGACTTGGGAATCCTGCTGGACAGTAAACTTAACTGCAGCAGCCAGTGTCAGGCAGCAGCTGCCAAGGCAAATAGGATCATGGGGTGTATTAAAAGGGACATAGATGCACAGGATGAGAATATTATTCTCCCATCATACTAGTCACTGGTCAGACCACATATGGAATATTGTGGACAGTTTTGGGCACCCGTGCACAGGAAAGACATTGTAGAGCTTGAACAGGTTCACAGGCGGGTAACAAAAATAATAAAAGGACTGGATGGACCACAATAACCAGAAAGATTATCAATATTAGGGTTGTTCAGTTTAGAGAAAAGATGGCTTCGGGGGGACATAATAAATATGTTTAAATACATCAAAGGTCAATATAGAGATCTCTCCCAAGATTTATTTATACCCAGGGCTGTATCTAGAGCAAGGGGGCATCCTCTGCATCTTGAGGAACGAAAGTTTCTACATAAACATAGAAAGGGATTATTTACTGTTAGAGCGGTGAGACTGTGGAACTCTCTGCCAGAGGAACTTGTCATGGTGAATTCAATAACAGAGTTCAAAAAGGGTTTGAATGCATTTCTGGAGCGTAATAATATAACAAGTTATAGTGACCAGGATTCTGGAGAGGAGTCGTTGATCCAGGAATTATTCCAATTACCAGACTGGAGTCTGGAAGGAATTTTTTTCTTAAAATGAGGACAATTGGCTCCTGCCTCATTGGGGTTTTTTGCCTTCCTCTGGATCAACACTTTAGCACAACAGGCTGAACTGGATGGACGTCTTGGGCCACATGTATGAAAACTGTCTAGGTCTAAAATTCACTGTTTCCCTTTGCAACCAATCAGAGTGGCCCTTTAATTTCTCCAGAGCACTATATGAAATCAAAGGGGCGCTCTGATTGGTTGCTATGGGCAACATAGTGAATTTTAGACCTAGACAGTTTTCATACATGTGGCCCCTTGTCTTTTTTCGGCCTTACAAACTATGTAACGCTAAGGAAAGCCAGAAGATGTGACCTGTTGTTGGGCCTTGAGGACTGGAGTTGGGGAGACCTGTCTTAGAGACTTTGTCACTTATGATCCCCCAGAATATGATCCTTCTTTTACCGCTGGGTTACAGGGGACTTGCTCATTGACTCAAATAAACAAACGCCTGCCTCGCAGTCTGTTTTTGGGTCATCGGTTTGTGTGTACACGGTTGCTGCCATGGTAAGCACTCGGGGCTACTCCATAGGTCACATTGCTCAGACTATTATAGTTGAATTAGGGCATCCTATGGTATTTTGGCTTCCCTAAACTCCCTTAAAGGGGTGTCCTCCTCTCACACATTGGTTGCATATTGATAAGATGTGCTGGGTGCCATCAATGTTCGACAGTCTCTGCACAGAACAGAAAGGCGTTCACGCACTACTCTCCATTCTGTTCTATGGAGTACAGCCAAACACACCCCTCACCTGTACTTGGAACTCCCATAGAATAGAATGGAGAGTCATGCGCACGCGCGACCTACTCTCCATTCTGAGCAGAGTCTTTGGGGGGCCCATTCCAGAGATAGGTGTGGGTCTTAGGAATGTGCAAGACAGGAGCACTGCTTTATGGGGGGGGTT
Organism: Phyllomedusa bahiana; assembly: GCA_025379985.1. Lineage (NCBI taxonomy): Eukaryota > Metazoa > Chordata > Amphibia > Anura > Hylidae > Phyllomedusa > Phyllomedusa bahiana. Next base: position 41,545 of record JAODAL010009085.1, read on the forward strand.
GGTCTGAGTAAAGTTTATTTGAATGGGCGAGCTTTCTGAATGCCAGTGGTTGATGACTATATTGATGGCCGTCAAACTTGGAATTCTTCAGCTCGGAAAAAAGGACGGGTTACGAGCGATTTGATTAACATGTACAAATATGTGAAACGACCGCACACAGATCTCTTTAGGACTAGGTCTGTAACCATGACAACAGGATATCCCTTGTGTCTAAAGGAAAGAGGGTTTCACCATACTCGCAGACAGTGATTCTTTACTGTAAGAGCAGTGACACTATTGATCTCGCTGCCACATGAGATTGTGGGGGTGGATTTGTTAAACAGGTTAAAGCAGGACCTGGATGCTTTTCTTGAAAAATTTTATATCACAGGTTAAAGCATCTAGATTGTGGACTTGTATCCAGGACGAATTCTGTTGCCATGTTGGGAGTCGAGAGGGAATCTGTACTCTTGGGTGGGTAATTGGCATCCATTTTGCCTTCTTCTGGATCAACACTGTAGCAAACATCAAACACATGAGAGCAGATATGTCATAATATTACAATTTTTTTGAATAAAATTATAACCGAGGCAAGATTACCCAAACAATGGCCAGACACACAAAGTAAATGGGCTCACAGGTGCATTGGGTATTGCTAGTAGATGGTATATATCATTGTTACATCAGGGGGTATGTGAGCATAATGTTCACAGAAATACAATCATTAGAAAGTGCACCCCTCCATGTATAACCTAGCCTGAAGCACATCGCACAAGACCACCTACCCATATATTAAGGCCAGTCTAGGCTCCTCCAACCTTGTGCACTTTGTCAGTGTATTGATAACGTATACAGTTGTTGGAGAGCTCTTTTAGTAGAAACTCTTTCTCTTGTATGGGGCAACTTTCACGCACCTTGTAGGGGCTTTTGCCTTTCTCTGGATCAACACTGTAGGGTTATCGGTTAGACTGGATGGAGCTGTGTGTTTTTGCAACCTTATCTGCTACCGTGTTTCCTCGAAAATAAGACACCCCCGAAAGTAAGACATAGCAGAGATTTTGTTGAATTCCCTTATATAAGGCACCCCCCGAAAATAATACATAAAATAATACATAGTGGAAATCATTGCTGCAGCTCCCCATACACAGGGCTGTCCCTAAGGGTGGGCAGAGAGAAAGGTTGGGGGGCGGGTGTTCCGAAGCCCCGCCCACCCCGAGAAACGGCCCTGGGACATATTGTTGTAGAAGAGTATTAAAGGACCTGTGCAGGAAGGTCATGTGACTGTGATGTCATCCCAGGACAGGAGACAGTGTACAAGTAAGTGAGGGATGGGGGGGAGAACAGAGCAATGATACTGACGCACACACATCTCACAGGATGGCTGATGGGGCATGCTGAAACTTCTAGTTCTACAAGTCCCAGCATGTCACATTTGCCATCCTTTGAGATAAGTCACTGCAGCTGCCATAAAATGTCCTTTACATACATATATCCCATGGTTTGTGACTCTAAACTTTCAGATAGATCTATACACACACTAGTATAGCATGCTATAATTTATTTGTGGAAAAATAAGACATCCCCTGAAAATAAGACATAGCTCATCTTTGGGAGCAAAAATTAATTTAAGACGTCTTCTTTTCGGGGAAACAGTGTATGTTAGCATTTTGCTAAGCTATAAAGTTGTTGTCTGAGTGTCTTAGATATCCAGTCTTAGTGGAAACTTTATGCATTATCTTGTTAAGCTGTAGACATAGGAGGGGGGGGGCGAGTGTCTAAGTTTTAATTAAAGATGAGAATGCTCCCTTTTCGTTCACCACCTCTCGGCCATCCTCATCCTCTTTTCTATATAAAACACAGCACCATGGCCCCCGGTTTATTGGGGGTTTATTTCGGCCTGATGCCATAGAGCAGGGTACGTTACAGAGTGCATGGTCAGGGGGCTGGGACAATGCGCTGTATGAGCAGGGCTCTCCGGGGATGTTCTCCCTGTTCATATCGGATTAGTCTGGTTTCACACCAGACTTGGGTCAGACAAGTTTCTCCTGCTATGACTGTCGGTGGGATCAGACTTTCCATGTAATACATACCAGAGAATCGTCTTGCACACCAAGGACAGATACCCAAGACCCCGGCACACGTCATTATCTTCTTGTAGAAGGCCTGTTCCTTGTAGGACGCCCCCTCGCTGCAGCGTCTGTGTCTTGTATATGTCGGGTGCTATGGTTTTTGTTGATCAGGGAGCTGTGTCAGTGTATTGCAGGTGTCATCATCATGCCAAGACGGATGCTAATGCCTCACAAGTCTGTTTTCTCTTACTCCCGGCCCCCCAAGTGGCTGAATGGTCCCTGTACTATGAACTCAGCGGGAAGCGGATACCGGGTGTTCTCTGCTAACTCCAGTCCTGCCTGCGTGGAACTGGCCAAGAGAATCACCGAGTAAGTGTGAGCCCCTTTTACGGGAGGGTGGCATGGAGCTTGCACCACAGGACATTCTGTCTCATGCACTTGTGACATCCTTTGCAGATGAAGCTTATGCAGTACACAGTCGAGTCACATTATTATGACCACCAGCTTGGGTACAGAGTAACCGCCGTGTGCAGCACAGACAGCAGCTGGACGGGTTGGGAGTGACTGGATAAGGTTCTGGTAGGTGGTCACAGATATGTGGAGCTGCTGTAAAGTGCATGGGCGAGGGTCCATAGAGCCAACACAACCAACAACTTGCTGAATAGGGTTCAAGTCTGGTGTTTAGGAAGCCAGGTAATACCTGGAAGTCTAGATCATGCTCTTCCAAACAATATCAGACATTTGGAGCCACATGTATTGTTTAGTTCTAAAACGCACTCTTTTTTGCCCATAGAAACCTATGGGCAAAAAAGTGAGTTTTAGACCTAAACAGGTTCATACATGTGGCCCTTGGTCCTTGCATGTGATCTGCAAAGATGGATTCAAACCCAAAGCACCTGAGCGTGCCTTCTACATGGATGAGTGACTCGGAGAATGCTCCGAAAACCTTCCCCCAGACCATAACTTCCTTATTCAAAGCTTTATTGACATATCAAAGTGTAGTCAAATGTCGACATTTGTAGAGAAAGTGATACATACAAATGTTTACAACCAATTCTAGAGAATACAATGAATACAAAAAAGTTCCAGTGGTTGTCAAGAAAAGAGAAAAATATCATTTTGCAAGTTGTTCTCTCTGACGGTGTATTTTATATACAGCAAACTGATACGTTCCAGGAGTATTGTTACATAGAACAATAAATCAATGTCGGCGCCGGACACAGCTAGCTTGTGTTCTTCCAGCAATGGTTGCAGGGTGTTTGTTCTTTGTTTCTCGTCTGACACGCCAACACCCATCTATACAATGAAGCAGAAAAGGGGAGGTCCAATTCCGACGCTGCCATGAAATTTGAAGCCTATTCTGCTGATTCAGCTTGGTGAAGTGACATCCGTTTGCTCCAGAAGCCCATACACAGTAAGGAGGGATTGCTAAACTGTAGACACTCGTCTGGTAACTCGCTGGTTCATTTTGGTATTGAGCTGCTCCACTGTAGCGTCAGTCTGGCCTTGGGCGCTTTCATAGCATCAGTGGCTCGTGGTGCTCTGCAATTACTGTATCATTTCATCACAATGGCGCCATTTGTCAAATCACACTACATTTACCACAGGAGTGGTTTACAAACTGCACGGTTTAAGAAATACTGCGACTTTTGGTCTGTAAGCCAATAATCATCCCTTTTTGCAATGCTGATTCCATAACCAAAATGAGGGATGTGTGCACAGACAGCCGATCGCAATCCTTAGGGTATGTTCACACGGCTTATTTTGGCGCACATTTCGCCATGTATTGCGCGCCGCAATTACGGTCTCTATGAGAGCGAAGGATTACGCGTCGTCCCCCCGCACGTACAATACGATCAAATTGACATGTTAGTTGTTCATGGCGACAATGCATGCGCCGCGAACAATGCATGTCAATGGGGCCGGCAAATACTTTGGCAATACGAGCTGATTAGCGTGTGCTTCCAAAGCACCCAGCGTATTGTGGCGCGTACTATACGCACTGCAATACACCGTATGAACATACCCTTAAATATCACTGAGCCAGTTTACCACACGTGACTTGAGCTACACGCTGCCAACATGAAATGTAGGAAGTGGTCATAATATTGAGACTCAACTGTGTAAACCCTTTCTCTGTTGCATTTGTCTTTATAACGCATTTCCTTGTTGTGTGTTCCATTTAACCCATTTATTTCTATTCATCTCCTTGGCATTTCGTCTTTCACTCAGCTTTCCCAGACTCCTGAACGGCAGCTCTTCCAGTTATGCATTGCTCTAGTGATGTGTTCTCTAATCTTCTCATCCAGATGTGTTCAGGATCCTCGGAAAGCTGTAAATGCTCTTGTACTAACTGGAAGTCAGTCTTGTAACTGAATATCTGAAACCGTTCCTTTATTTTAGGCGGCTGGGGATAGAACTTGGAAAAGCTGTTGTCTACCAGGAAACCAATGGAGGTGAGAAGGCGGCTTTATACCTTCTGCTTCAGAGCTGCTGCTTGTTCATGTCTTTATGCTTTTTTAATGAACTGTCTTCATCTCTCTTTAGAAACCAGAGTGGAAATTCAGGAGTCCGTTCGTGGGCAGGATATATTTATCATACAGACGATCCCCAGGTGAGTTCACAGATTACCTCTGGGGGAGGGCAGCTGGCTCCGTACTAGAAGCAGTACCCAATAATTCTGCCATATACTACGCCTGATTGTATAATGAATCCTAATCTGCCGTCCCCGTCATCAGTGACCCATCAGCTGATCATAGCTATTCCAGGAATCTCTATCATTTGGGATAAGACGGGACGCACCGTACAGAGGAGACAGTCGGCATAAACCTCATTCCTTTGGCACCCGCAGCTGTCAGTGTGTGGGGATTATAGCAGCATTATTATCATCTCTGGCTTCCTGTTATTCAGGCTTGAAGGTCACAGAATTATAGTGGCAGGTGTGCCGCCTTCATACTTCTCACAGGCTCACATTGAGGCTTTGAGGGAAGGGAAAATCTATTGTATCTGCTTTATTGTTATATAAGTAGCCATTGGCACAGGCTCTAATCGCTTTTTCTGCTGACAACCTCCTTCACAGGGACGTGAACACTGCTGTGATGGAGCTATTGATCATGACGTACGCTCTGAAGACCTCCTGTGCCAAGAACATCATCGGGGTCATCCCATACTTTCCTTACAGTAAACAGAGTAAAATGCGCAAGCGGGGGTCCATTGTGTGCAAGCTGCTGGCCTCCATGCTGTCCAATGCGGGTAGGTGGATTTTGCTGAAGGTGACGCTTTGTAATAATGTTCGTCTATTAAAGATGTTTTCCTCTAATCGCTTGTCCACAGTAATGAAGATGGTTGCGTACAATGGCTGGCTATCGCCGGCAGTCCCTCAAATTTTAAATGGAGTGGCACTTCACATACTCGACCACTACTCCATTCAGACGGAGGGGCTTAGGATCCTGCTCTCATGATCAGTTGTTGTCCCAGCCATAGGACCCTCACTGATCAGACAATTAAAAAAAAAATTAGCAAAAGGAGAGTGGACATACTCTTAAAGGGGTTTTCTCACCACAATGATTAGCTTTAAACATGTAGGCAAAGGTAGTTACCAAATACCTTGCTGTTTTGATTTTGCTTTGCTTAGGAGATAAAGGACATTTTATCTACTGCTTGTTTACACAAGTGTCTCTAGGTGACGGACCACGTCTCTGCATTCATTTCTCCAGCTGCCCTTTCCAATCATGGCGACTCACTTCCTGGTGAGTCTTATCAGTAGCACAGGAGCTGGTTTATCTAAGTTACTGACAACCTTAGCCCTTTAGAGCAGGGATTCTCAAACGGCAGCCCTACAGCTGTTGGGAAACTACTATAGAACCACCCACAGCCTTACCAGGAAGTGTCTGCAACTTCCTCTGGCTCTGTAATGGCATGGTGAGACAACCCATTTAAGCATTTCAGGCATGTTTGCCCTTAAAGGGGTTGTCTCACTTCGTGAACTCCTCTTTGCTGGCCTCTCATAGCTCACTGCGATCTGGCCATGCATATGAAAGAGGAGGGCGGCGCAAGCGACATCCTTCTCATTCACTTCTTTGGGCGTTCCGAGTATAGCTGAGCACACACACTCGGCTATACTTGGAATTTCCATAGAAGTAAATGAGGTGGACGGTGCTAGTTTGCAGCTTACATGAGAAGGTAAAATATAGAATTGTGTATTTATGAGAAATTTTTTTTTTCTTTTTGTATTTGCCTTTCCGGCACTGTTGCCTGCATCCCCGGCGAGCTGGGCATAAACTATCTGTTAATCAGGCACCTACAACCTGTCCATAGGAGATGAGTTGTGATGATGGGAGAACCACTTGATTACTAAGTAGCAGCCTGGTAATGATCTGTAGTATGTCTTTGCAGTTAATGGTGTATTCCCATCACCGTCCTTTCTTCCTACCGGCCACAGGGAATGGAAAGTTGGCCGCGCTTGCGCAGCTCACTCTGTTCACCTGTATGGCGTAGTCAATGCAGCTGAGGAAACGTGCACTGCTGTACTCAGAACTCCCATACAAATGAATAGAAAGGGCCCTGTGCCTGCCCACCTCTGTTCACTGTTGTCTATACAGACCAGGCTGTCAGGGAGGAAGTAACGTGTTTGTAAAACCCCTTTAATGTGCCTAGCATTTTTAGGGTTACAGATTACAGCTGATTTCTAATTGCCCCAGCATCATCAACATATCAGGTGTCTCTGAGAGGAAAAAAAAGTGTGGGCCACATGTATGGAAACTGTCTAGGTCGAAGACTTTCTTTGTTGCCCATAGCAACCAATAAGAGCGCCTCTTTTATGTCATATAGAGCTGAAAAGAAGGGGGAGCTCTGATTGGTAGCTATGGGCAACAAAGTCTTAGACCTAGACCGTTTTCATACATGGCCCTATGTCTCTAAAATGGAGAACTCCAATAGTGACTTGACCATTGGTTGCATTAATAACATGATTCTACACCCAATTAAAAAACTGCCGGAGTTTCCTGGAATAGTTCATTATAAGGGGATTTATGACCTATATGGGAGTGTCAGATGTCCCATTAGTGCAGTGCTGCTGTTAGCGGTCAGTCCGTGCAGGCAAGTGGTCTATAGCTTGTGTCTGTAAATGAGTTTCCTCATGCCTTGTCCCATAATCTTCAGATCGTTTTGTTGTTAGCGAGAGGAGGCTGTAAAATCCGTAGTAAATCGATGCAGATTGGCTGCACGGAGAGGTTGGTTCGCTTTTTAAAATAATATTTGGCATTTTATGTCATTTGAACCTGAAGGCCTCACACACATCATCACTATGGACTTGCATCAGAAAGAGATCCAGGGCTTCTTCAACTTTCCTGTGGACAACCTGCGAGCATCTCCTTTCCTGCTCCAGTACATACAAGAGGAGGTGAGCAGTACCACATACCCCACATTCAGACTCTTGCTCCAGTTGCCTCCTTAGTAGTCAGGTACCCCATCATTGTCTTACAATTTAAGTAATGACCGGCATGTGACCATCTGCTCATCTGTGCAATTCTCTACTTTCAGATTCAGGACTACAGGAATGCGGTGATAGTTGCCAAGTCTCCAGATGCAGCAAAGAGGTAAAACCAAATAGACTGTAATCTTCTAAATAAATGGTTAAAATGTTCGGTGATTCCTGGGAAAGAAGTTCCTTGTTTGTTAAAGAAAGTGATCTGTATGGAAGAGATTGTTACAAGCTGCATATCTGATGCAGACATACAATACTCCATGTACACTGCCCTGACTATACCACTCGCATACATGTCCATCAAACCTGGCAATGCATTCAGTGTGCCCGAGCACTTTGCACCAAGTAATTCTGACAAATTGCTTAGTAGTTTCCAGCTTATATAGGAACGCAGGAAAATAAAATACAGGCCAAAGAAAAATAAGCAAATAATTGGTAGAAATAAAGCTAGACATAGAAAATAGATAATGGAATACTTTAAATAAGAAAGTACAATATAAAGTAAAAAGCAACAATCAAATAGTGTCTAAAGGATCAGTAAGTGTTGTATAGTACATATACCACTGGACTGCAGAGACACTTAAACCACTGTATGTGATTGGAGTAAGCAGTACTCTCACTTTCTGCTTTAGTGTTTCCTCTGCTTTTTATTCATAAATCCTGCTTCAAATTATATAACCCTATAGATCACAGAGCTCAGGTTCTCTCCCTCTATCATATAACCCTATATATCACAGAGCTCAGCTTCTCTCCCTTTATCATATAACCCTATATATCGCAGAGCTCAGCTTCTCTCCTCTATCATCTAACCCTATACAGTGCCTTGCAAAAGTATTCTGCCCCCTTGAACTTTTCAACCTTTTGCCACATTTCAGGCTTGAAACATAAATATATAAAATTTAAATTTTTTTTTTGTGAAGACTCAACAACAAGTGGGACACAATTGTGAAGTGGAATGAAATTTATTGGATATTTTAAACTTTTGTTAAAAATAAAAAACTGAAAAGTGGGGCTGTGCAAATAATTGGGGCCCCCTTAATTTTAACACTTTGTAGCGCCCACCTTTTGCTGCGATTACAGCTGCAAGTCGCTTGGGGATGTCACTATCAGTTTTGCACATCAAGAGACTGAATTCTTTGCCCATTCTTCCTTGGCGCACAGCTGGAGCTCAGGAGGTTGGATGGAGACGTTGGGAACACTGGAGCTCGTGGTTGGTGGGAGGCGTTTGTGGCAGCTGAGCTCAGTAGGTTGGATGGAGAGCGTTTGTGAGCAGCTGGAGCTCAGTGAGGTTGGATGGAGAGCGTTTGTGAACAGCTGGAGTCAGTGAGTTGGAGGGAGAGCTTTTGTGAAAGCGAAGCTCAGTGAGGTTGGATGAGAGCTTTGTGACAGCGGAGCTCATGGGGTTTGGATGGAGAGCGTTTGTGAGGGCTGGAGCTCAGGAGGTTGGATTGGAGAGCGTTTGTGAGCACTGGAGCTCAGTGAGGTTGGATGGAGAGCGTTTGTGAGCAGCTGGAGCTCTGTGAGGTTGGTGGAGAGCGTTTGTGAGCAGCTGGAGCTCGGTGAGGTTGGATGGAGAGGTTTGTGAGCAGCTGGAGCTCAGTGAGGTTGATGGAGAGCGTTTGTGAGCAGCTGGAGCTCAGTGAGGTTGGATGGAGAGCGTTTGTGAACAGCTGGAGCTCAGTGAGGTTGGATAGAGAGCGTTTGTGAACAGCTGGAGCTCAGTGAGGTTGGATGGAGAGCGTTTGTGAACAGCAGTTTTCAGTTCTTTCCACAGATTTGTCCATTGGATTCAGGTCTGGATGTGACTTGGCCATTCTAAACACCTATACTTTTATTTTTTGAACCTTCCATTGTAGATTTTGCTTATGTTTGGGATCATTGTCTTGTTGGAAGTTTAAATCTCCGTCCCAGTCTCAGGTCTTTTGCAGACTCCAACAGGTTTTCTTCCAGAATGGTCCTGTATTTGGCTCCATCCATCTTCCATCATTTTTAAACCCTCTTCCCTGTCCCTCTGAAGAAAGCCCAAATATGATGCTGCCCCCACCATGTGTTGACAGTGGTATGGTGTGTTTCAGGGGATGACTGGTTGCTTTTACGCAAACATATGGGTTTTGCATTTTGGTCCAAAAAGTTTGATTTTGGTTTCATCTGAGCAGTGCCCCTTCTTCCACATTTTTGGTGTCTCCCAGGCGGCCCCTTCTTCCACATGTTTTTGGTGGTCCCCCCGAGGCGGCCCCTTTCTTCCACATGTTTGGTGTCTCCCAGGCGGCCCCTTCTTCCACATGTTTGGTGTTCCCAGGCGGCCCCTTCTTTCCCCATGTTTGGTGTCTCCCAGCGGGCCCCTTCTTCCACATTTTTTGGTGTTTTCCCAGGCGGCTTGTGGCAAACTTTAAAACAGACTTTTTTGGATATCTTTGAAAATGGCTTCTTCTTTCCTCTTTCCATAAAGGCCAGAATTTGTGCGTGACTGGTTGTTGTTTCCCATGGACAGACTCTCCCAACCTCGGCTTGTAGATCTCTGCAGTTCATCCAGAGGGAAACAGGGGCCTCTGGCTTGCATCTCTGATCATCCCCCTTGTTTGGGGATGAAAGTTTTTGAGGGACGGCCGGGTCTTGGTAGATTTGCAGTGGTCTGATGCTCCTTCCATTTCAATATGATCGCTTGCACAGTGCTCTTTGGGATGTTCAAGGGGGGCGAATACTTTCGCAAGGCACTGTATATCACAGAGCTCAGCTCCTTTATTATAGACTATATATCACAGAGCTTCTCTACTCCATCATATAACCCTATATATCACAAAGCTCCGTTCCCTTCCTCCATCACATTCTGCTCTCAGGTAGGGCAGCATAAACTACCTGGCAGGTTCCCTTTGAGGACCTGTAGCCATTCCTAGCATGTCTGTGTCAGCACTTGCATGTGTTGTATAGTACATGTACCACTGGACTGCGGAGAGCACAGACAATTGTGTTCCCTTTAAAATCACAATTCCGGGGCATCTCGCTCTGTGTTGTGCTGTTCCTCTGTTGTTCCTTCTAGAAATGTGTAACTGAATCTGTCAGATGGGTGTTACCATTCCAGTTTTCAAAGAGGCATGTCCTTGCACTTACTGATTCTACCAACAATGAATGGACAATGCCAGCCTGTACTGGGACACTCCCCCCTCCAATTGGTAACACCCATCTGACAGATTCGGTAATACATTTCTAGAGAGATTAACGGGAACAGCACAGAGTTATAAGAGAAGCTGCTCCAGAATTGTTATATCACAGGGAACACGAGGATTTACTAACAGACATGTCAGGAAATGTTAGAAGTCATTTTTTCGTGCCTGTGCTGTATGCAGTTCAATGGTACATGTACTATACAACACATGTATGTACTAAATCAGACATGCCAGGAACGGCTGCAGTTTTCCTTAAATGGAACCTGTCGGGTTGTTTAGGCTTCCCCATCTGAAAGCAGAATTTGATAGAAAGAGCAGAGCTGAACTCTGTGATATGTGGGTTTATATTATATGAATTTGGAAAGTAGTATGTATACAATAAAATATAACTTTTATATGATATGAAGCAGTATTTCTAAATAAAAAAGCAGGGGTATTCCTAAAACTGAAAGCACTGCTTTCTTGACCACATAGATTGAGCTCTGTGATATATAGGGTTATTCGATAGAGGAGCTGAGGTCTGTGATATATAGGGTTATAGGATAGAGGGAGAGAAGCTGAGGTCTGTGATATATAGGGTTATAGGATAGAGGGAGAGAAGCTGAGCTCTGTGATATATAGGATTATAGGATAGAGGAGAGGAGCTGAGCTCTGTGATATATAGGGTTATATGATAGAGGAGAGGAGCTGAGCTCTGATATATAGGGTTATATGGTAGAGGAGAGGAGCTGAGCTCTGTGATATATAGGGTTATATGGTAGAGGAGAGGAGCTGAGCTCTGTGATATATAGGGTTATGTGGTAGAGGAGAGGACTGAGCTCTTGATATATAGGGTATATGGTAGAGGAGAGGAGCTGAGCTCTGTTATATATAGGTTATAGGTAGAGAAGGAGCTGAGCTCTGTGATATATAGTGGTTATAATGGTAGAGGAGAGGAGCTGAGCTCTGTGATATATAGGGTTATATGATAGAGGAGAGGAGCTGAGCTCTGTGATATATAGTGTTGTGTGATAGAGGAGCTGAGCTCTGTCATATATACCCTGTTTCCCCGAAAATAAGAGACCCCCGAAAATAAGACTTAGTGCATTTTTTGATGCAATTCAGAGTTTGGCTGCTTATGCTGATGTTTGTGATGAAATCACTACAGTATATTAATAGATGTTGATCTTTTGTTGAACAATAAATGTGAATTCTTGTTCTTAAAAAATAAGTCATCCCCTAAAAATAAGTCTTAGCTTGTCCTTAGGAGCAAAAATTTATATAAGACACTGTCTTATTTTCGGTGAAACAGGGTATCTATGGTTATATGATAGAGGAGCTGAGCTCTGTGATATACAGGGTTATATGATAGAGGAGAGCAGTTAAGCTCTGAGAGGAGAGGTGCTGAACCCTGATATATAGGATTATATGAAAGAGGAGAGAAGCTAAGCTCTGTGATATATAGGGTTATATGAGAGGGGAGGAGCTGAGCTCTGTGTTATATATGATTATATGAGAAAACAGAGGTGCTGAGCTCTGTGTTATAAATATATAGGATTATATGATAAAGAAAAAGTTAGTTGTATGTGATTTAAGGGCTCCACTCAGAGCTCCCATAGAACAGAATGGAGAGTACCGCTCAAGTGCGACAAGCTCTCCATTCTGCATGTAGACTTTCTGAGGCTTAATCTCAAGATAGTTGTGGGTCCTAGAGGTGAGACCTGCACCTTTCAATTTGACATATATATCGAAGGTTGGAAGAACCCATTAATTTTTCAGTGAAAATAAATGTTCTAGGTGTGTCTCTTAAAGAGGGCCTGTGACCTCTCCTGACAGGTCTGTGTTAGTAAATCCTTGTCTTCCCTGTGAAATAATAGTTTTGGAGCATCTTCTCTTATAACGCTATGCTGTTCCTCTGTTATTTCTTCTAGAAATGTATTACTGAATCTGTCAGATGGGTGTGACCAATTGGAATTATGTCTGCACGTTCCGACATTGTGCAATGAGTGCTAACAGTCGGTGTGTGCAGCAACACGCCCCCAGCTGGTAACGCCCACATGACAGATTCAATAATACATTTTTAGAAGGAATAACAGAGGCACAGAGTTATAGGAGAAGATGCTCTAGAGTTGTTAATTCACAAGGATTTACTAAAACAGGAGGTGGTTGAGAAGCATGTGCCTGGGTAGGTTTTCTCGGAGGGGCATGTAACGTGTATAGTAGGGAATAATGCTTTGCACTTTGTCTATTGAGGAGTCACTTTTGTAATGATAGGTTTCATGTGTCCAGTTATTAAATGGGTATTCAGGGCAGTGAAAACTCCTCCCTGTTAAACATATACTGCAACTAAGGAAATTACTGATTTTCTTGTAATGTGGTCATTAAGCTATTCTGTGAGATTTTATCTCCTCTTTTCCGGCTGGAAGTCTGTGTTTTTTTTTTTTTTTTTTTGTGTACACGGTGCCTTTCCCCAGTGAGAAACCTTACCCCTTACCCTCTTTGCTGCTCACCTACCCAGCCAGTGTTCTGCTCTGCACCGATGAGGGGCAACAACCTGAAACAGCTGTCTGCAGATGAACAAGCTGGAATGGCTATACTAATCCCTTTCACGTTGCAAGGCTCAGTGAGTACGATGTGACTTGAGGAATGCTTCATCCAGTACAGTTGCTGCAGCTCTTTTGCCATGAGGGGTTTTTTTTTTTTTTTAAACATTTTTTTTTTAAAAAAAGACTTTTTAATTTTCCCCCCTTTTGAAATTCCCCAAAAAAATTTTGGGGGCCTTTTCCCCTTTTGTTTCTCCCCCTTTTTTCAAAAAGCTACAATCCTGTCAAAAACAAAGTAAAATTTTTCCTCGGGTTTTTCTTGTTTTAAGATAAAAAAGGGGTTCCCCCCTTGCAGTTTTCCCCAAAAGGAAAAAGGTCCCCCGGTTTGGAAACTCACAAGGCACGAAAGGGGTTTTTTTAAATGAAAAAAAGGGGAAAATAAAAACTTTTAAAAAATTAAAATTTTTTTTTTTCCCCCCCCCAAAAAAAATTGAAAAAGTTTATAATTTTAAAAAAATTAAATAAAGTAAAAGGGGGGTTTTTTTTATTTAAAAATTTTAAAATTATTTATTTTTTAAAATTTTTTATTTTCCCAAAAAAAAATTTTTAAAAAATTTAAAAAAAAAAGAAAATTTTTTAAAAAAAAAAATAAATAAAAATTATTAAAATTATTATAGAATTTTTAAAAATTTTATAAATTTTTTTTTAAAAAAATTTTTTAAAAAAAATATTTTTTTTTAAAAAAAAAAAAAACGGGGGGGAAAAAAGGGGTTTTTTAAACTGGGGTTTCCCAAGGGAAAAAAAAAAAAAAAATTTTTTTTCCAAATTAAAATTTTAATTTTTCGTATGGTAAAAATTTAAAACTTTTTTTGATTTTTTTTTTTTTTTTTTGGGGAAAACACATAAAGATTTCATGTTTTTCCAAAAAGGAAAAACCTTTTTTCCCCTTTTGACCCCATTTTAAAATTTTTGTGTTTCGCTTTTTTTTAAAAGAAAAAAAAAGGAAAAAAAAAATTCTTAAAAACTTTTTTTTTTAAAAGCTGGGAACCTTTTTTTTCGTCTTTTTTTCAGCGTTTTTAGAAATTGGAAAATGCTGGAAAAAAGGACGTTGCAGTACTGTGTAGTAGAAAAAATGTACTGTGGGCATGTAGAAACCTGATTTCTCAAAACTCCACATGGGTGCAAAATGTCTAGTTTTTAAAAAATTCAGACCTTACGGGGTTTCCCAGTACCCGTTGGGAAATCCTCTGGATTCCGGCTGAAATTTTTCTTGATTTGCCCCCCTCTTTTGGGAGTTTTTTCCTTTTTTTTTAAAACCCCGAAGAGAAAGAGCTGGTGTCCCCGTCATGCTCCAGCCGGAAATGACATGAGCACATAGAGGAGCCAAACAAAATCCGCCTGATAGCATCCGAAAGTTGCCGTCTGACTTGGACCTTCAGGGGGCAGGTAGTGCAGCCCCCGCTGAAAAACTGCATTTACACTGCAAAGACCCAAATTTTTCCCGGCGGGAAAAACCCAACCAATAAAAATTTGTCCCCTTTTTTTTTGCAACGCATGGGGGATGGGTTTTGTTTTTCGGATTCAAAGCCCCCCCATTTGCACCCCATGTTCACATTCCCCCAAAAACCGGGTGGAAGAAAAAAACATGTTTTAAAGTTTTTTTGGACCGGGGCAGGTATAAAACTTTTTTTATAAATCAATTTAAAAGGTTTTACACCGGTTTCCCGATGGGTTTTTTTAAAAACCGAAAGCCCCTTTGAAAAAACCAAGAAAAAAATGGGCCTGGGGGACGCCCTTAGTGACAAATTCTGCAACTGTTTTATAATATAATAAAATTTAATTAAATATTTGTGTATTATATTATAAAATTTATTTTTAAATTTTTTTTTTTTAATTTTCAATATTTTGTGAAAAAACTGGAGACCAAAGAACCCCAAAATTTGGGCCCCTTTTCATGATACAAATCTCACTTTTTTTCTCCAATATGTTTTTTAAACTCTCATTGACATACCACAAAGGAAGATTTTTTTTATTTTATTTTTTTTTGGAAAACGTGGGTTTTTAAAGGGCCCCTTCCCCCACGGGGTTTTTTGTCCACGATTGGGGCCATACTCCGCGCCGGATTTGGCGCCCAAGGGGGGGCCACAGTGTTACGGGATCCACTGCTCTCATAAAAAAGTGGATTTTCCTCGCCCCCCCCCCGCCCCGGCGAATCCGCCGGGGGGGGAAAGTGACATGCATTTTAAAATTTCGGCGCGTACGCCCTTTGAAAGACATCAAGGGGGGCCGGGGGAAGCGCGCCCCCGCCGCCTCCGGCCCCGCCCCCATCCCCCCCTTATTCACGCCGGGTTTGCGAGCGCAAAACCGCTCACAAATCCCCCGGATAACCGTGTGAAACGCCTAAGTAGTGGAAAAAGTAATCATGGAGTTATTTGTTCTATGCCTCACTTTATCCTTTAATAAATTGTCCCTACTGAGGTTACCTACTTTTTTCTTGCTATGTCAAAAATTGTTTCAGGATAAGCTCTAGATTTCCGTCTTTTGCAGACCTTTGATTCATGTTCCCGGTGTGTTGTAGCCAAGCGTTAGGCTGTGACTGAGAAACACATCCGAAACGCGTCAGCCTGGAGTAGGTTGCGGACTGTGTGCACGTACATTTTCTTCTGAGAAACTGGATATATGCTTGTTATTTTTAATATTTAATCATATTTGGAGAGAATCTGGTATAGTTCTTCTATTTACTCCTCACACAAAGACTACCCGTCTGTGTAAAAGGAGGAGTAACTTGGCTTTCTGCCAGGGAAAATGAGAGAAAATGTTATACAAGAGCTCAATTGCTAAAACAACAAAGTGCTTTCCTATATACCACAGTGAAGAGTTGTATTGTCTCCTGTTGCAGAACGGAGATCCCCTGTATTTACGGACACTGCTATTATCAATGGTTTTATGTTTTTTCCCACATGCTAACTCTTACATCCTCTAATAAGGGCACAGTCCTATGCCGAGCGGCTGCGCCTGGGGCTTGCTGTGATCCACGGGGAGGCACAATGTGCAGAACACGACATGGCAGATGGACGCCACTCTCCACCCACTGTGAAGAATACTACAGTCCACCCCGGCCTGGAGATTCCCTGTAAGTCTCTCTGGCTGATTTTGGTGATTGAAAGTCTAATGTAATTGTGACTTCAGCCACTCCCCCGCATCCCACACCCCTTTTGGACCCTTAGGGCATGTCCCCACGGCACGGGTTTCGGCCGGTTTTTCAGGCGGTTTGCGGTTTTTCAGACCGCCCGAAAAACCGCCGAAAATGAGCACAATGTGCTCTATGGAAAACCCGTGCAGTCAGCCCCCCCCACTGCACGGGTTTTCCACCCGCGGTTTGGCCGCCGGCAAAACATTGTAGAAGCACCATCTTCCCGTTTTCCCGGGCGAAGATGTGCTTCTCAATGGGGGGGGAGGGCTTTTCTCCGCTCATCGCAGAGAAAGCCCCCCCCCCACCCCCCCCCCCCGCGGCGGTGGGGGGACGGGGCGCAAAACAGGACAAATACCGCTGGCAAACCGGCCGGTAATTTGTCCTGTGTCGTGTAAACGCGCCCTTACTGGAAGCTGAGATCTTGGGAGCGTTGAATCCTCACAATGTAGATTTATATTAAATTTGCAGATAAAATGTATAGGATTGAACCCTCATGTTACCTGCAAGAATGGATAGAGCTTCTATTATGTGAGGATCCCACCAAGAGCCCCAACCCCCCATATTGACGCTTCCTGGACCTTTTATAAGTAGAATATTGGGGTTTATTTCAGTGGCTTCTAAATTATTCTGTTTCCTGTGGTTTCAGATGCCTTTTTTTATTTTTTTTATTTTTTTGAAGGTTTGTTTCTACTTTTGATTAAGAATTTTTTTTATATTTTTCTTCTAGTCCTCTGTAGATGGGTCCTATTCATAGCTATATAAATATACAATAGCAATGTAAATACAGAGGGCGATAAGAGACCTTGGATAAGGGGAGGGGTGACTGAAGGCCAGGTTGATCAGTAACCCTAATAACCCCTTACCCACTAATGACTCAGCTGGGAGCATACATAGTATGTCTGAGACAGCAGTGGTATGTGGGTTGGAGACTTCCTAGAGAGCAGATATAATTAAGCTCTAAAAATAAAGTTAAGTTTAGCCGAAACCAACAGCAAATGTCAGAACACAGCAGGATAGTCCTGTAATGGGCGCCCTACATGTATTTTCGTACAGTTGTCATGGGGGCATGATTTAACAATGAGGTATGTCCTCCATGGCTTAGTTGGGAGGTTTTAAGGTCTGGACTTCTCACATGCTGGAGACAGTATGTATATGTGTGATATGATGCAAATAGCTCAATAACCATAGTCCTCCAGGTCTTGTGTACAAGAGTTATTTGCATTTAAGCCTTAGGGCTTGTTCACAAGGAGTTTACACTCCGTGTTACAAGCGCTTTAGGGATCCGTCTTGGGGTCTGCTCTGTCGGACCCAAGATGGATCTAACAATTAGCAGCGAGATGATCACTGCGGTCTATGCTGAACACGGAGCGGCGTTCACATGAGGGATCGCCGCTTGCACGTCAATTCTTTTCAGTCTTACAGGTTTTATTAATGTGTATAAAAACAGGTGCCGTCAATGTATTTTCTTACATCTGCATTACTACCAGTACAATGATAGAGGCTGTGGCTATGATGCTCTGTACATGGATTATATAATGCGTGAATAGAGCATTTAAAT
Source organism: Phyllomedusa bahiana (assembly GCA_025379985.1). Classification (NCBI taxonomy): domain Eukaryota; kingdom Metazoa; phylum Chordata; class Amphibia; order Anura; family Hylidae; genus Phyllomedusa; species Phyllomedusa bahiana. The sequence continues at coordinate 59,515 of JAODAL010009085.1, forward strand.
CACATATGAGCAAACAAAGCCCCTCTTTATGTAATCTACCATTGAAATGCGTCATGGCTTCATTAATTTACACTTTTGAACTCTATTGCTTTTGCTACAAGCAGGAATGATCTGCAGCTAGGGCAGGCAGCAGTGGTTCCCCAGCTATTGGCACCCAATACACTACTCTATAATAGTCTGTAGCCTAAACCCAGGGTATTCTTGTTGCAGAGAAGCTTTAGGCTATGTTCACACGGCTTAAAGTGCTGTACTGCGCTAAATACGGGCTGAGATACGTCCCAGTCATTACGGTATCCACAGTTTTCATTGAACTATGGATTACGTCTCCTCTCCCGCTCGCCGAAATACGGCGGCGGTTGGGGAGAAGCGAACATGCCCCATTATTCACGCCGTATACGCGCCGAGAATAATGACTGTCTATGGGGCCGGCGGGCTTTCCATATCCTGTGGATGAGCCATGAATGTATGAGATGGTAATGCCCTTTCATTTGTAATTTTGTGTACCTCCAAATTGAAATGGCTTTACCGCATAGGTGGGTAGATGTACTAATCTGGATTGCTTCCATTCAGAGGGTTAACCTATGTCTCTGTGCAGCCATTGCTTACTTGCTTCCTGTGCTTTTGATATTAGGCAAGCGGCAGCCCCTCTACCCAGGCATTGAACTGCCAAGTATGGAAAGCGTTGTGCTGTTTGCTGTGTATGCCGGATGCCTGCTTTCTTGCTGTGTTCATTACTTGCCGTGTGCTGCTGTTCACCTCTCACTCCATATAAATCATCCATCTGCAAAACTCTGAGCTAGTGACCTGGTCAGGCAATGCTGGCCTGAGCAAAGGTGAAGATAAAAGAAAGAGATATCTACCAATGCTCTACACCAATCATCCTCAAACTGCGTCCCTCCAGCTGTTGGGAAACTACAACTCCCATCATGCCCACTGTTACAGGTTAAATAAATGCATGATGGGAGTTGTAGTTTCCCAACAGCTGGAGGGCCGCAGTTTGAGGATGCCTGCTCTACACCATAGGAACACATGCAAATCGGATCAGTAAAAATCGTTCTCTAATGTAGGGTGATTCAAAAAGTACAGTGCAAAATTCTAGCCTCAGTCTTCATAACAAGAGAACAGAACACCAATTTATTAACGTGAAAAAAAACGCATGATCTCTGCAGGTTTTATCTCTACATTGCGAGTGTTCAGTGATTTCCATTGGTGACACAGCAGATGTCTAGGGGGTAGTCCATTCTGCCCAGATGTGTACCAGCACATCTTCCGATATAGACTCCACTGTATCAGTGATGTGTGGTCTCAGGTCGTTCGTGTATCTGCCCCATCAGCCACAGGATCTGGAGTCCTTGATGAAGTCGCAGGTTAGATCTGGCGTTGATGGAGACAGAACCACAGTGGTGAATCTGTTTCCAGCATGGCTGATCCAGCGTTCCAGTGCACTAGGTCTGACAGATCTTCCTCTCTCTGTGGCCAGATAAGCCATTCCTCTATCACATACAGATAGGATCAGCCAGTGACCAGATCGTCAAAAAAAAAAATAGGACCGTAGACTTTTTGCCTGCTCAGTGCATAGAACACAGTTACATTCCCTGCAGATCTCGAAAACCAAAAAGCTTTTTCTTGCTTTTATGCCACCATCTTATGTCGCACTATGTGCACGCATTTGGCTCCTGAATATAAAAGCTGTGCTGTGATTGCTTGCTATGGGTGATAAGCCAGTTATTCTGCCACAGATATACATTAGAGAAGTCCTGAGAGGATGTGGGTGCAGTCTACTAGACCACCAATCCCTGCATGCACCTCACTAATATATGTAAGAGCAGTACAGGACATGTAGTACCGTACTGTACTATAGAGAGGCGCTACTAGACCACCAATCCCTGCATGCCCCCTCACTAATAATGTAAGAGCAGTACAGGACATGTAGTACCGCACTTTTACTATAGAGAGGCGCTATAGATCACCAATCACTGCATGCACGCATAATACATGTCGGACAGTTACAGGACATGTAGTACCGCACTGTACTATAGAGAGGCGCTATAGACCCCAATCACTGGAGTTTGAAACTTTGGGGACAGCCCGGGGGACTTTTTAAGCTACAATAAATATAGAAGGAAACCTGACACCATATTGTTTTTTCTATGCCCCGACTAATAATGTAAGAGCAAGTACAGGCCCATTAAACGCACTGTTACTAAGAGAGGCGCTACTAGACCACCAATCATGATGCACCAGACTAATACATGTGGGGCAGTACAGGACATTTAGACCGCACTTTTACTATAGGAGGGCTATAGACACCAATCATTTCATGCACTGCATCATACATTTTAGAGCAGTAAGGCATGTAGTCCCGCATTGTATTTAGGAGGTCTAAGATCCCAATCCTTCATACATGCATGATACAGAAGACAGTAAGTGAGTGTTCATTATCATTGGTTGGCTTTTCCAGTCAATCACATGAGCCGCCAATCACTGCATGCATCGAACTAATACAGAGGGTTTACCAGTAAAATGTTCATAAGTGATTGGAGCTGTGTCTGGGACACTGTATTTTGAAACCTCACTCAACATGCAGTGTCTAAGCAAAGACCATTGTATGTTTGAAATATTATATCCTGAGGCCATTGTAACTTGAGGTACTGCTGTACTGGTTATAATGTGCTGTTAAAGGGGATAATAACACTGATGGAGATTTACACTCTAAGAATTCTGACATGCATGTTATCACCTTGTGCCCCTGATTAATCTTTTATATTCTTAAAGGAGGTGTTTAATGTCCCATAATTGGGAGAATACAATGTCTAAACTCTTGATTTGCCAACAATTTAATAATAGTAGTTCATTAGTATATACTTACTATTGGAATCCCAGTAGAGACTTTTCAATGCAAGTTTCTATATAGACAGAATACGTAAAGGCAGCCTGTATACTGCTGACGGGTGTGCACAGCTGTAGGAGATATGTGGGCTTCCATGCAAGCTGCTTAAAGAGAACCTGTCACATAGATTATGCCCCCCTTGCTGAGGGCAGCACAAGCTAGTGTCAGACATTCTGTTCCCAGCGCTGTGTCCCTTATTCTGTAAGATGCTGTAGTTTGATCATTTAGTGCTCAAATCTGCAGTTTTTAGGCAGAAAAGAGTCAGTTTTTGTCAAACCCCGCCCACCTCAACTGCTAAACCTATTACTTTGAATAGGTAGAAACATTCGAATAACTGTCAGTGGGCGGGGCTAGCCTTTGGTGGGCAGGGCTAACACCTAATCATGAATAGGATTTGAGCATTAAATGCTGTAAAACTCCAGCATCTTACAGAATAAGGGACACAGCGCTGGGAACAGCAGGTCTGACACTAGCTTGTGCTGCATTCAGCATTTGGGACATAACCTATGTGACAGGTTCCCTTTAAGTTATAGTTTTGGTAATCCTATATTGGGCCATTGCTTCACCTCCAATTCCATTATATATCTGGATTAATCACACTTATAAAGAGCGTATAAATTAGCATAGAGGAGTCTGAGTTGGTATTGGTCTGATTTTTCCCTGGCAAGTGCTTTCCACGTCTCGTCTGTATCGCCACATGAGGGTGAGATGATCAAGACACTGATTTTTGTGCCCTCTATCCCGCATGCTTATGCATTCCTGTAGCATTCACTGGCGGATGGCATTGCAGTTCAGTTGTTCTCTTTGGCTGTGTTTTGCATGCTCAATGCCCCGTACTATTACGCTGCTGGAAAACTATAAAATGTCCTTCCTTGTCTCCATTAAGTAATGATCGCCAAAGAGAAGCCACCCATCAGCGTGGTTGGAGATGTGGGCGGACGGATCGCCATCATAGTGGTAAGATTACGTTCTATTAGCTTACTTGCTATCACACATTTCCTGTTTTATTTGACACTTTTTCTTGGCATGTGTATCAGGATGACATCATTGATGAAGTAGAGAGCTTCGTGGCTGCTGCAGAGATTCTTAAGGAGCGTGGAGCCTACAAGATTTTTGTGATGGCCACTCATGGTATCTTGTCTGCAGATGCTCCTAACCTTATTGAAGACTCCTCAATCGATGAGGTCAGTATTCAGATAAGTATATGCGGAGTATACAAAAATGCAAGATCTGTCCACATTTATCATATGCTACACATTACCCACTGGAATAGAAGAAGCTTTCATTCACCATAATGGTCATCTTTACAATAGCCCTTAAATGGATTGTCTGGTTCCTTTAATAATCAAATATCCTGCTGCAGGTGGCCAAATTAAAAAAACAAAACCCTATACTCTCCTTCCTCCGGTCATTGGTTCCAGCGATGTCTCTATCTATTTACAGTCTTCTTGCAGATGGGAATGTCTCTGCTGCAGCCAATTAGCGCCTGCTGCGGTCACTTTCTGGTCCAGAAGTGGATAACTGTAAACAGAGGACCAAAGAGAACCAGTGCTGGAACTGAGGACTGGAGGAAGAAAAGTATAGGCTGTGTGCGTGGGGATTTCTTTTTTTTTTCTTTTTTTTTTTTTTAATCTAGTCCTCTGCAGCATAACATTTGATTTGAAAGGGAACCGGAGAACCACTGTAATAGCCTATTTGCACCTGTTTTATTCCTTATCGGCAGAGTCTGTGCTGTCCTCCTATAGAGATAATTGGAGGGAATGGCACATGCACGGAGAGGTGGTAGTTCGCTGCAATTAGCTCTGACTTAGGCTGGTAAGGGAAAAAGCCTGAGGGGCATACCACTTTAAGGGCATCCATTTTGATGTCCCCCTGACTACAATTGAGCATTAAACATTTTGAGAAAAGAAGCAGTGATTAAATCCAGCCGTAAACATAAATCACGTTGCCTGAGACCATTGATATTGACAAAGTGAGTTGAGGGTTCACAAAGCATAGGGCAGTCAAATTGACTGGGGGAAGGATTGGACAGGTTGATCAATTATTACCCCAGAAAATAAGTTCTGCTCAAATTGTTTAGCAGTAGCTTATTCCCCCTGTTATAATAAACCTTCCTGCTTAACTAATCAGTACATGATTGCTTGTAGAAGTTGACATGGCTGTTGTGTACAGCCAGCTTAAGGCTATGTTCACACGGCTTAAAATGGGACGTATTTCAGTCCGTAATTACGCGCCGGTGCGCAAATTACGGCTGGAATACATCCCAGTCATTACGGTAATCCACAGTTCTCATAGAGAACTATGGATTACGTCTCCTCTCCCTGCTCGGCGAATAAGCAGGGGGAGATAAGTGACATGTGAATTACCAGTGGCGTATAAGCGCCGCTGGTAATGAATGTCTATGGGCCGTAATTACGTCCTGCAAATAAGCCGTGTGAACATAGCCTAAGAATGTCGGCGTCTTAATATCCTTAGGGTTGGCTGTCAGTCTAAGGCTACGTCTACACGGCATTCGACAAAACTCGCTGAAAACCAAATCCTAAAACGTTCATAAAAACAATTTTTTTTTTTGTCCTCTGCCTGTCAAAAACAGCTCAACAACGACCATTTTTTGGTGTGATTTGGCAGTTTTTGCTGCGTTTTTTGGCCCTATTTTTGCAGAACTGCACAGCATTATAATTGCTGTGGATTTCTGCAAGAAACATGCAAAAAAGTCTGGCATTATACATAGGCTCCAATAGTAAATTTTCTGACCTGCTCTGTTTTTTTTTTTGCAAAATGTTACAAAAGACAACCAGCAGCAGAAAAAACATTCTGTGGAGACTAAAAAAAATGTTTTTACTATTAGGGGCCGTTCACACGGCTTATTTCGGGCACGGATTCCAGCTATATTGCGCGCCGTACTGCGCTGCAATACGACTGGGATCCGTGCCAGCCATTCTTGTAATCCACAGTTCTCATAGAACAATGGATTCTGTCTCTCCTCCCCGCTCGCGAATACGCTGGCAGGGAGAAAGTGACATGCACATTATCCCGGCGGGATATGTGCTGTGGATAATGCATGTCTATGGGGCCAGCAAGCTCCCACCCTGTACTCAAGCCGTAATTGCGGGCGAAATCCATCCCGCAATTATGGCTTGAATATTGCCGTGTGAACCCCGCCTTAAAGTCTATGGGACCTGTTTTCAGTCGTTTCTTCAGCGGTTTTAGAAAACAAAAAATGCTGAAAAAATGACTGAACAGCTGTGCTGTTGAGAGATGGCCTAATATTCCTAGCACTTCCATTATCAGTTTACATGATAGGGATGTGAGCAGCACACACCTTTGATTGTTTACCAGGCACAGTCCTGTGCGTTTAGTGGCTCTGCCTGGTACTGCGGCTTAGTGCCATTTAAAGGGACATGATTGGCCTGCAATACCAGGCACAGCTACTACAAAATATATGCTCCTGTGCCAGGTGAATGATGAGGAGGATGCAACTGTTACTGGAGGACTGTGCCAGATCAATGTGGGTGCAAGAAGTCAAATATGCACAGATCTGATCTTTTCAACCCTAAATATAGACCACCAGTATTCGAGTGTGTGAAATGGTTGTACCACAAACATCATCGCTTCATACTTTACTCATATGTACTTTGTCCTTCCCAAGGTTGTGGTGACAAACACCGTCCCCCATGAGGTCCAGAAACTACAGTGCTCAAAGATCAAAACGGTGGACATCAGTCTGATTCTGTCCGAAGCAATTCGTCGGATCCACAATGGAGAGTCCATGTCCTACCTCTTCCGCAACATTGCAATGGACGATTGAAGGGGTTCTGCCCACCTTATCAGTCGAGTGTTGGATAAGTGCCAGTCACGAGTGGGTGGCACACCATGTGCAGAAAAGGGTAGACATCAATTGAGGAATCCCGTCCTTTTTTGCATTCACACTACAGGCACTGCCACTTTACTCTTGGGGGTGAGGGGAACCCTGCATTAGAAATGGCAGTTGAGCATGGGGGAACACCTGATTTGGGGTTTTGAAAGGATTTGTAGCTTGGGTTGTACATTTCCCTTCAATCCATGAAGAAATGGATACATTAACCTTTTCATTTTTTTGTGGGGATGCAGATATTTTAAGACCTTAAACAACCGAGATGGTGCTGGTATTGCACAAAACTGAACCGGCATTAACCTGTCTGCTGCTGCCATAAGAGGCGGACTGTAGACACCGGGTACTACAGATATGTCAGTATACTTCTCTATAATAGAAATCAATATTACGTCAGCTATGGCTAGTAGACTTGTTAATGTAATATCAAGGTCAGGACATCCCAGTCTATTAAGCAGGCTTCCAGCCACAGGATAGCATTGCCAACATGCAGTCACAGTGTAGCTATAGCTGAACTGACCGTGTAAGCATGCACTTGATACCGACATGCATTTATAAACACATTCTGGTTTGCGTGTATACCATATTTTAAATCTATGGAGTGTATCTACTTACACACATGTGCATGAATATATAACTAAAAAAGGAAAAAATTGTGTAAATATTCAAGTGACTAAGTATGAAAATCTGACCCTGCTGTAGATTAATCCATAGCTTTATAATGTTGATTAGTGGGGTTGTCAGCGTATTTTAATTAATGGAATCTCACCCCGGGACGCCCAATGATCAGCAGAACTAAGGGGCCGTAGCTATTTTCACAAGGCTGAGCTGCATATACAGCTGCAGTCTTCACATTGCTTATCAGTGTGGCTCCCAGTAGTTGGATGTCCAGCATTGATGGCCAGACTGTATATACAGCATTGTGCCTACAGCCCTCACACTGCTTAGCAGTGGAGGTTCTGGTTGTTGGATCCCCACCATTAATGGCCAGGCTTTATATACAGCACTATGTCTGCACTCCTCACACTGTGTATCACTGGGGGTCCCGATGTTTGGATCCCCACCACTCATGTCCTGTCTGTACATCTGGCACTATGTTTGCACCCCTCAATTGGTGATGGTCCCACTATTGATGGCCAGGCTGTATGTACAGCACTATAACCGCACCCCCTTACACTACTTATTAGTGGAGGTCCCGGTGGTTGGATCCCCACCATTAATGGCCAGGCTGTATATACAGCACTATGTCTGCACTCCTCACACTGAGTATCACTGGGGGGGGTCCTGGTGTTTGGATCCCCACCACTCATGGCCTGCCTGTACATACAGCACTGTCTGGACCCCTCAATCGGTGATGGTCCCACTAGTTGGATCCCCACTATTGATGGCCAGGCTGTATGTACAGCACTATGCCCGCACCCCTTTACACTACTTATTAGTGGGGGTCCAGATGGTTGGATCCCCACCATTAATGACCTGTCCTGAGAACAGACCATCCATTATTAGTTCTGTAAAAAAAAATTTGGGTAAAATGCACACGGGATAGATTTGCTGCAGAATTTTTCCCAGAAATTAAAATCCCATTCACATGGCTGGTACTGACACCCGAGGCAGGTTTTCTGAGCAGCAATTCACAGCAAATCCGTCCTATGTGCATTCACCCTTTAGCCCCAAAGCAAAATCATCTTTCAATTTTCAGTTCATTAACTTATTCTGTCTTCTATTCAATTGGTAAAAATTCTGTTCTGCTGCTTTTTAAAGGCCTAATTGTTATTGGGAAAACTGGTTGATGACCATTATTACTGGGAGCATAGGAACGCAAGGGACCGAGCATCAGCAGCTTTCCAACAAAACACAATAGCTACATAGAATGTAATGGGAAAGATGGGTGATGACCATTACAGGGAGTGAAGCACTGCCCTGAAGGAACCGGATATCGCCAGCTTTCCCACGGACACTACAATAGCTACAAAGAATGTAATGGGAAAGCTCTTACAGATCCCTAACGGGTAGTTACCTGGCTTTCCTAGGTTCCAGAATGTAAATTCTTCTTATTTCTGGCATGACGTACCCCATGTCTCTGAGATTAGAAAACCTATTTGCTTCTATCCCAGCACCGCGCTTTTCTTGTGTTCAGCTCCACAGTTACATAAATAAGGCACAGCTGCAGTACCAGACTCGGCCAGTAGACAGGAGTGGCGCTTTTACTTTATATAGCCACAATACTGCTTGTCATCCAGCTTGCCCATGAAGAAGTAAATGAATAAAATGTTACCAATTTGACGCACGGACACGGCAGAAATAAGAGTATACTAAGGTGTTCAGTGTGCTTTGTAGTAAATATACCAATGTATATACACTTGTGTATACAACCTGTGTGTAACTATATAGACCTATTTTCCCACTGTATATACTCCTGCTTGTATTATACAAGGCCCGTGTCTGCTGGAGAATGATGCTGACGTCCTGTGAAGAATCTTAACGTCCCGATTTCAGGTGTCCCATCCATGTATAGGGCAGATTTGGGCAATAATCTACAGGGCTATGCTAGTCACTCGGGTGGTCTCTTGTATATAGTTTACAGTAACCTGCTACAACAGGGCCCATCTGTTTACCAGGCAGGTCTGTTGTACCGTCTGTACAAACAGACCTGCTCCAGGCCGTTTTACAGTTTTGAGTACGGTATCTTAAGAAGTTTGTGTTTTCGGTTTCATTTCTTCTTTTATTAACATACAATAATATCATTTTACAGACAATATTTTAGTTTTAGCATTTTTTATGATTTAATAGGGTTGAAAAAAAAAATCTGAGTTCAGTGTTTTGTGTCCTGGTATTTTTTGGGGTTGATTTGGGTTGGATTGTTGTGGTGATATTTTAAGTTGACATAAAGGATTGTTCACTGACATTTGTAATAATGGGCCTCATTTAGCAAAACTGTCTAGCACACGGGTGTCAAACACAAGGCCCGTGGGCCGAATCTGGCCTGCCCCTTGAGAATCTCCCGGCCCCCGGCACTTGTTTCTGAGCCGAGCTTGGACTGAGCTCCGAGTCACATTTTTACATAGAAGGCAAATGGCTAGATGTCATGTCAGTTCATCTTGCCGCTTGCCTTCACTGTGTGAGCGGTGAAGGGCAGGTGCGTCTCCTCCACCACTGGTCTCCCCCTACTTACATAGCGGGCGGCAGGCATGGGGTAGATATACCTGTCATCTACAGGGGACTTTATACGCACCTATCTGCCAACAGGGATATATATATATATATATATATATAATATATATATATATATATATATATATATATATATATATATATATATATATTATATTATATATAATATATTTATATATATATAAAATATAAAATTTATTAATAAAATATCTACAGGGGCAATATAACGCTCCCGGGTTTTGCCCTCAAAGGGCTAGATATAACAGTAATCTGTACAAATGTAACTACTCCTTAATGGCTTGCTTAACGGTTAAGAAGTTGTTCCATTTATACAGTTCTAAATTTGTTGGCCCTTTAAGGTACGCCATGAGGCCGATGTGGCCCCCGGTGAAGATGAGTTTGACACCCCTGGTCTAGCAGCAGGTCTGTCTTTGTTGCCCATAGTAACCAGAGCTCAGCTTTCATTTTCCCAGAGCAGGCCTCTGGTTGCTATGGGCAACAGATGGTGATCAATTGGAAAACACATGACCTTATCTATCAAAACTCTCTAAGGGTATGTTCACATGGTGTCTTTGCGGCGCGTACTGTGCGTGCCTCTATATGCCGGGTGTTTTAGAATTATGGGCTGGCCAGCAAGTTCTTCTGAAAGGCTCTGTGCTGGCCCCCATAGACTTTCACTTCCTGCGCTGGGAAGAAGTGACATGTCCCTTCTTTCTTTAGGGAAAACGCAGGTGAATTGCCGTATTTGCGGGACGTACTTCAGGTGTATTGCAGCGCAATTACTCCCCATAATATGTCGCACAAAGAGGCTGTGTTAGCATAGCCTATGGGTCCGACAGCACTGACAAAATCCCAGTCAGATTTTCCAACCAGTATTTAGTCATTTTTTGGCACATAGGGGTCGGCTTTTGTTTGCCGATTCTACCATCCCCCTTTCACACTCACATGTTCATGTACTGCCCGAAAACCAGGCAGAAGAATGAACATGTTCTAAGTTTTTCGGACCACCGGCGGTGTCAAAAACAGTCTAGTGGAAAATCTGTGCAGTGTGGATTGCTGAAAGGATTTTCTATTTAAATCAATGTAAAACAGTCTGTAAATCTGACTGAAAACCCTTGGCGTGGGGGACAGGCCCCAACGGTAAGACTGTCTTTGGACAACACGGACAATCCTACTTTTAGACACTTTAGCTCTACAAGATCCAATGTGTTTTCCAATTGTTTACGAAGTTGGATGCCACAGACTTTACACATGAGTTCCCCAATTATGAAGGCAAAGTGTTTTTTTCGGATTAAAAGAGAACTGCTTTTTTTCCTTTCAGAAATGGCACCACTCTTGACCATGGCCAGCGTCTGATATTGCAAGTCAGATCTATTCGATTGTTGGATAAAATATTTTTAAATTGGCAGGCTGCACATTTAAAGGGGTGTTCCCAGCTATGGCAAACAGACCCCCAAAAGTTGGTTGTATTTGAGCAGGACTCTCCATTCTGTTCTTTGGGAGCTCGGAGTAGAGCTGAACACGCACTCGCCATACTCAGAACTTGCATAGTTCAGAATGGAGAGTCGGGAGGGCTTCAGTAGAACGCTCCATTCTGTTCTATGGGAATTCTGAGTAGAGCCGCACATTCTGCTCTGCTGTGTACGGAACTTCCATAGAACAGAAATGAGAGTTGGGCTTAAGCACCACTGACTCTCCGTTCTGAACAGAGTCCTTTGAGGGCCTCTTCTAGGGAGAGCGAGGGGAGCCTCACCTATCAGACTATGATGACATGTCTTATCCATACGCCATCATAGTGCAAGATAGGAGCGTCTCTTTAATATATATACAATGTGTATGGACAGCCCGACAGGCCTCATTGGGGGGCGCTAGTCTTGGACAAGGCTTGTCAACTGAGCTGCATGTTTGAGGGCCGTTTGCCCAGTTAGTGCTGACAATGGTTTTGGTATTAATACAATTATTAGCTGAGTGGAGGATGAAAGTAGAGGATAAACAATGGAGAAGGAGACACAGACTGAATGACAAGATTTTACCTTTGTTTTATGCTGCCTCTTGTTGCCATTGTGTTCTTCGCCTTTCATAAATGTCAATGACAACAGTGACACCTTCTGTCTTTACTGAGGTACCACATGGAATTGCAGTTTAAGGGTTATTCCAGCCATAAAAAATAATGGGAGTCTAAATGGGGGCGAGGCTAGGGTTAGAAAAATAAAAATGTTGTACTTGTCTCCAAGCTGTCCTGCTCCTCTGCACTTTTGGTTTCTTGTGCTGACACAGGCGATGCTCGCAATCCAGTTGCTCACTGCAGTGGAGAGTATGTCTCTTATGTGTTAGGATGAGGAGCGTTTCCCTGGAGGCTTAAGGGTGGCAGCAGTAGGAGACCTGGGAGGAGAGTAGAACTTTTTTTTTTTTCTTTAACCTCAGCCTGGCCCCATGTAGACATAATTTTTTGTGGCTGCATTACCCCTTTAAATGTGTGGAAGCTGCCAAACTCTCACACAGGGCTTTGTCTTTGCATTGTTGCAGCATGGTATCTACATTGTTTCATTTCAGTTTGTCATACCCAAATTTGTCAGTATTTCAACAGGCAGAGGGACTCGGTCATGTTCTGGCTATTGATGGTAAAGAACACTTAAAGGGGTTGTCCATGTTTGTTTTATTAAAGCTATTGCTGCAATAATAAAATTACAAGAATAAATTTGTACTCGCACTGGCACTACTTGCCAGTGCGGACATGGCTGGCATTGTCCCCTGTAGTCTATTTCATTTAGTTGCTGCAAATGGGGCATGACTACTGTAGCCAATCGGTGACTTCAGTGGTCACATGCCCTTCCAGTATCCTCACCGCTCAGTATGTGACTGCTGGAGCAGGCATGCACCATTTGATGTATACCGCAGGAGAACAGTGGGGAGGGCCAAGTTGAAGATATATTATTGCAGTAATTGCCTTAATTAAAAAAATAAAAAAAACTGGGCCAACATTTTAAAAACTTGCAAATGAGTGTCTGTGGCTAATGCAGAAAGCAGAAAATTTATCCTTCGGGGCCCAAACCCGAGGTAAAGGGTTTTTGTTTTTAAAATCACAGAAAACCGAGCCACTTTGCATGAGGGTTGTGTATTGTGGCACAGCCTTGTTCATTTAAATGGGACTGAGCAAATATCAGAAAAGCCGGTGAGCTGTTTTTAGAGAAAAAAAAAATACAGACTCCTTTTCTAATTGTCAGCAAGATAACACATGGCTATGTTTTCATACATTGCAAAGCTGAGGTGTCAACCTGTCGGCCGCCGGACTTGCTGAGTCGCATACCAATATATATTTTTTTCACTTCAGCTTGAGCCAGGTATAAGGCAGTGTTTAAATTTACTTTAGAATGTACTTTATTTTCCATTAAGCTGTTAAAAACAAGGTAATAGGGGCTGGTGATGGGGACGCTGTTTGCCCGAACCCCAGTGAAGGGTTTCCCAAGACTTGGTAACAAGCTTGATGTTTAAAGTGATGGGAGATCCAACCAAGATGGGAATGATTACAAGTGGACATCTTATTTTACTGCAGAACAAATGGCGATGTGAAATTTATTTTAATAAATAATACATTGCGTGATTCGTTGTAAGTGTCCCCATTTAAGGATTTGTCACGCAGCTTTTTACATCTTTTGGGATAATTTGTGTAATCGCAGCACTTGGTAGAGGTCACTAGCTTTTTACTTCATAGTAAGTGCGGAAATCACATATCTATAGCACAAAAATACTTAAAGGTGGAACAGTCTGGCTCTAGAAAATGAGTTAATGGCATATCTCTATTTAGATGAAAATACTCTTGCATCTCAAAAAAATGAGAATATCATTGAAAAGTCTGGAAGTAAAATAAAGAAACCCACGTATTGTATAGACACATTTCACACAGAGCGATTTATATTTCAAGTGTTTATTTCTTTTAATGTCGATGATTATGGCTTACAGCTAACGAAAACCCAAAATTCAGTGTATCAGAAAATTAGATTAATGTAAAGAGATGTTAGTATTGTTGACTCACGGTGTTACATGAAAAGGTTTTTCCCAAGCCTGAAGGTTCCCAAGTCTGGTTTTATCTACACAACATGGGAAGACTGCTATTACAGTTGTGCAGAAGACATTGACACCCTCCAAGGAGGGAAAGCCAGAAATGTTCATTGCTAAAGAAGCTGGCTGTTCAGAGCTCTGTATCACAGCATGTTAATGGAAAGTTGTGTGGAACGAAAAAGGGTGATGGATAAAGGTGCAACAAGGATGAGCAAAACCTTGAAATGGTTGTCAAGAAAAGGCCATTCAAGAATTTGGGAGAGACTGACAAGGAGTGGACTGCGGCTGTGTGTTATCGCTTCCTCCACACACAGATCTATCTGGGACATGGGCTACAACCATCACATTCCTGGTGTCAGGCCACCCATGACCCAGAGTGACCGCCAGAAGCATCTGTGCCATGGAGAAAAAGGACTGGACTGCGGCTCAGTGTCCAAAGTCCTGTTTTCAGATGAAAGCAATTTTTTCATTTTATTTGGAAATCAAAGTCCCAGAGTCCATATAAAGAGGGAGAGGCCACAATCCAAGCTGATTGAGGTCCAGTATGAAGTTTCTCAAGTCAGCAAGTCATAGATGGTTTGGGGAGCTGTGTTATCTGCTGGTGGTGGTGTCAGAATGGTTAAATCAGGTGTGGAATCTATCTTTTATCCACTCTTTATCCAATTAAATGCCTCCTCCAAAATTATATTATTGATTATTGCTCCCCGGCAGCCGGAGCTCGAGAGAAAATGACGGGACACCCTTCCGTTTTGGACAGTAATCTGAAGTTTTATCACAGTAAATTACATTCCAATAGAACTTTTTAATCACATGACTATTCTATCACCACAATATTGGTTAATTGGTGGTCGCAAAGGGAGACCAGTTATAATTTGCATGTACGTATGAAGCATTAGCTGATATGATACATTCCGAAGCTCTCCTCTGTATCATTGAAATGGAAAATAGCCTCAAAGGGGCTATCCTGTCCTTGTGGGGGTTCAAATTATCTTAAAAATAACAAAGGGTCACCGAGAAAACACATCACAACATGCCTTGCTGCTATGAAAATGCTTTTTCTGATTTTTTCAAAAATGGTGGCTTTTTATAATACCCTTTTGCAAATTAGTAGATAAAAAGGCATCACATGTACCTGGCTTTTGAGGGTCTATTGGCACGTCCTTATCTATGGACCAAATCCTCACAGCTTCAGGAATGTCTGAACACAGGTGTAACTTCTGACTAGGGCGCCATCTTGGATTACACGACAATCTATACAAACTACTACAGACGGCCATTTTGTTTAACACATTAATAACAAAAGGTATACATACAGCTTTTACATGCTGTACTATATAAATATGTGCCTATTATGTATATATAAATATATATAGGTGTATATACTAACTAATACATTAAAATAGAGACACAAAGGATCACACACATATATATATAACCTTTGTTCCAATCCACAACATCATCTTGGGGGAGGAGGAGGGCTTGACTTTCTTGCTTCTAACAGGCAATGCATCTGTCTCAAGGAAAGCTGTGTGAGAGATATCTGATAGTTCGATAAGTATGTATAGCAGTAAAAGCAGTTTAACTAACTATCTGATGAGCTTAAATAAGAAATAATGATGAAACAGACTTCTGATGTGTTTTTCCTTAATTTTCCAACTTGACAGTCCCCCCCCCCCCCCTAAAAACATCAAAATCAGTTCTAATGCTCCCCCCCTAGAGCGGGAATGATGATTGATGCTCTTCCCTAAACTGAACAAGTTATAGACCGCAGGGTGAACAGGTGCAGCGGGTGTTGAACCCACTGAACCACTGTCAGGCTTGCTCCAAGGGGCGTAACCAAGCAACCGCCAGCCCCCTCCCAGAGCCTTTTATGGTAAGGGTGAGAGTTGACCACGTACGCCAGGTGCCACCACAAAAGTAGTCTCCAGCAGAGGCATCAATGGTTGTTTACCATCTATAACCCTCAAAGATTTCTGGAGAGACATATGGAGGTGGCGCTTAATTGTTCAGCCTATACCTTGTAAGGCATCTCGGTTGTAATTATAAAAACCTTTTTTGATCAAAAATAGATGTAAATTTTACCCAGTTCAATACTTTTGTTGATTGTTAACTGGGGCGTAAGTGATATTTCAAATCAAACCCTTTGACCTGATCCGAGCATTGAATTCATCAGGCACCCCTCTTGGTTGTCCCTCTTGCCATATTTTACACACATCCAGAAACTAGACAACATATGAAAGATTAAGTGAAAAGTTTCATTGATGACTTATTGGTCACATCACTTTCTTCTTGCAGTGTGAAAGCATACACCCATGTGGATCATCCTTCAAGTTTTATTGAGGTTGGGGACAAATTCAGGATACTTGTATGGTCAAATCGAGAGAGTCCACTGACGTGTTTCTGCACCCACACAACTTCACCAGGATGTAGCTTTGATCAGAGTCTGGATATGGAATGGAAACAACTATGGCATGGATTAGTTTCAATATCATGACACAGATATCAAAACATACCATATTTTACAAGGCTAATCGTCCCTGCAACTCAACTAATGTACATCCCTAGATGCTACCTCCTAGTTCTGGGCGGCAGCCAGAGAATACTATCTCCTGAGGAGAGAACCAGTGTTGCTACCTAGGGTATTTCTGAACAGAATAGAGTATAGGGTAGATCTCGGGCCAGGGAAGAGATGTTAATTTTCTAAAGCTTTCAGATTATGTTCTTCAGAGTGGCGTACAATCTTCCACATTTCAGCTGAATACAAGCTGGTAGGAGTATGCAGGCCGAGGTCAGCTCCTCCTATTTTCCCAAATGTCTCTGGTTACTTTCTGCAGTGAACGGCAGTCCTTTGATTCAGATTTCAATAACCTTAGGGATCCCCAAAATCTGCGTATCAACTTAGTCCAATAGTTTCTTCAACAGTGATTCGGCATCATGTTGGTAAATGGGTAGACTACAAGGCCATCCTGGAGAACATATCCACCACCACTACTACGTGTTATCTTTCCCACTCTTTGGTAATATCAATGTGTTCATCTGGAACCGCTGGATGAGGTATAGTGTTTAGCGGGGCCAAAATACTTCCTTGGTGTTGGCATCCAGTCCTCCTGGGTTACAAGATATGCATATTTTCACAACTTCTAGCATGGCTACGATGCCGTGGGAAAGAAAGATTCAGGGTGCTATGTGGTATATCTTGCTTGATTGAAGAAATTATCTGGTTAGTTCCTCTGTGGGTAGAATCATGCGACCATTGTACTTACACGCTGGATATATAAAGCCATTGGTAAACAAAGTCCTATTGTCTTTTTTCCACCAAATCCATCTTGGTGTAATCTAGCTCCCCAATTCCTCCCCACTTTCCTTACCTTCTTCGGGCTTGTTTCAGGTTGTTTGAGATTGTCTCAAAGGTTAACCCCTCCGATCAATGCAACTTGGGTCCATGGTTCTTTCTCTTCTTGTTCCTCTCATTCTTTCCTTCTTTCTTCTCACCTTCTTTCTTTCTTCTTTCTTTCCTTCTTCTCACATGCTCTTTCTTTCTTCTCTCTGCTCAGGTCACACATATACAGCCACTCCTGCTTCCTCTCGAATCTCTGGGAATAACGGGTGGCCCTATGCAGCCAAGTGCAGCTCTGTAGGGTGGCCTTCTACTCCCCACTGTCTCTATTCTTCCATGGGGCTATTAGTCTTTCAAAACGCCAATGAGCTGGCAATTGGAGAGCATGCATCAGAGACTGAATGGCTTCATGAATCCTTGAATGGGCGTTCCACTTAGCTTCCCTTTGAAACCTCGCAGAGGCCCACTTCAGGCCATAGTCATAGGCTGAGAGGTCGTGTAACGTTCATGGACCTCTCTTGGCGAGACTTCCAAGCTTCCATACAGCCCATAAGTTCACCTTCTTGGGCTGGCATTCATGAAGGTTAAGATGCAGCCTTACACTGGGTTTCCTTGCAAGGTAACCACAGCAAATCCCAGTATGGAAATAGTCCCCTTGATCATACCGCCAATATCTGGATCCATCTGTGAAGAAGACATAGTCTGGGCTCACCATCTCCAACTGGATATAGAGACAAAGGAATTTGGGAGGTTTCATTCACCTTCCGTTTGTTCAAGACCAGTCATGAAGAGGTTCATCCGCGGCAGTCTGGTCTTCATCTGGTGGTAGACTGATCTTCATACTCCCCCCCCTTGAGAGAGGACGCAGAGAGTGGCGGGTTGAGAGTTGTACAACTCTTCAAAGGACATTTTCAAGGCATACAGTAATGGCAATTGTATACGGAGATGGCGACTGGTTTACTGAATGAGGTTGCGCACTGTTCAAGGATTCCCTTTGCAGATTCGCCGTAAATTATGTCTTCATTTTTTACAAGAAGATCTTGTGCAGCACAGATAGCTCTGAGGCCAAGTATAACAGATCCGAGCAACAGGATCTAACTAGCAAGAATAGTATCCAAGAGGCTCATACACTCTCCATGGTTTTTTGTGTCAGGAACTTCTGAAGCTAGGCCATAGTCTTCAAAATAGGAAAGAAGTGAAATGCGTGAAAGTATGTTCCCCGAGATTCCCAGATCCGGAGCTTGTAGGATAAGTTTTTTCAGGCTTTTTTTTTTAAACACTCTTGTGCCCTCAAGTGAGAGTTCATTGGTGTAAAATAATGTCCTTGAAAAGAATAGTGTAAAAAACTTGCATAAGACTGGAGGCATTGGGTATCCATTTGACGACAGTAAATTACAGGCATATAAAACCTTGAAGTTGTTTTAGATTGTTGCGGTGAAGAAATAGCATCACAAGCTTTATTATCCCCGATCAATGGTATAAAGGTGTTAGGTCCCCTGTATATGCAAATGTCCGAGGAATACAACTTTCTTAGCACACCATTGGAGCTGACTGTGAACTTTGCAGTCTTTGGATCGATGCCAAATGTTGAAGACGAACTCCAAAGAGCTTTTGATTGACATTTGGAAAATCAGGTGCACACAAGAGAAATACATACATGTCCAGCAGGGCTTTGATCAACTGGTTGGGTGAGTTCTGGTGGGGAAGCATCCTCATCCCAGTGGGGCTGAGTACCACGAAAGGAAAGCAGAAGGGTATTGATAGTCCTTGTGTAGTGGGACACAACGAGACAATGCAGAAACCATTGGACTTCAAAGTTTGCAGCTAAAGAAGGGTACGTTGGGTTGAGAGAAAACATGAGCTTCTGGGGACCGTAGGGTTCCCTCATAATCCGTGACAAGCAATGATCTCTTGTCCTGAGTCCTGAACCAAAATAGTATTATGGAGGTTCAACCAGGGATCACTTTATTCTGTGAACAGGGAACCGAGTGTAATTTGCAGGAGAAATGCAGAGGGTGAGCACCTCAATTAATCAAGGAATTTTCTGATTTGTGAATACCAGAGATTATTCTTGAACATCGCTTAAAAAGGGAAATCGAGGCAATGGGTGGGGTAGCACCCTCATTCAAGAAGACATGTACAGGGGGAGACTGGAAGGAATGCTATCATCATCGGTAACTTTAGAGGACCAAACTTCAGGTGGTAAATGCTTGATGTGGAAAAACAGAAATGCGCAGGAACAACTTGTAGATGCTTCATGTGAATTGGAGTATTGTAGTCCAAATACATTCCAGAAGAATCATAATATGATAGTTAGCAATCCTCGTTTGTAGAGGATCAGCTTCCAAGCTAGATTATTGGGTACGTAGGAGAGATAAGTGTTTCAGACAGGAGTCCATGATGTCCAATTGGCACAGGGTTAGGTTAAGTCAAGTTTGTTTTGATTCCATCCACTTTCAATGCAATGAAATGTAATCAGAAGAAAGTAAGATGTCCGGTGGAAGGCAGAAGTTTTTCAGAACCGATCTGAGCAGCAACCTTATCTACAAAGGTAAGAAGGTTGGTGCCATTCATTTGATAGATTGACGGTCAACACGAGTTTCAGACATGACTAACAGTGTGTGTTTCTCCTGAAGCATTGAGTTAAACGGTAGACATAGTTTGCTGGAGGTCCAATATGGCTTGAGGACGATAGGAGGTGTCTTCGGTTGAATAAGCACTCAATCTTGAGGATATGCTTGTTTGCACTGACTATGGTTTTAAGTTGGTAAACTTATGAGGTCCAATAGAGATGGATATTTTTGTAGGACTAGATGGTCTGCGTTTGTTAGTATTGGTGAAACTATGAGCCGGATGAGATTCAAAAACAATGAACAGGAGGTTGAAATATGAATAAATGCTAGAGGGGTTTTTATATTTAAATTGCGGTAGTTCGTCCATTGGTAGCACGATTCCTTTTGTCGACACGAGCTTTAGCGCGGCACTGCCTCATGATATGTCACGGATCGGTTTGCCTGAAAAAACAAGTTTTCTGAGTTCGGCCTTGTCCCGCCCGAGTGAGTGTGTTCTGGAAAGGGTCGCGAACCTTTCTCATGATTGGAGTCTGTTAGGTTGATACCCAGGGGAAAACTTGCATTGGTTGAGTGTAGAGTATGGAGGTCTGGCTGAGGTAGGGTCACTTTAAAAGCCTTCTTTAACAGTTGGGATGAATCAGTCTGTGCCATAGCAATGGAGAGAAGTTGCCTCCGTTAACTCTTCTTCATATTCAGTTCGAATAGTTTCAAAGTCCCAAGTAGGTATTAAGTAAACTATAACAACGCCGTTGAAAAGAGGAATTATTGTGAGATTTTGAGTGTTCATTCTGTCAAATCCATTGGTACCTGAGAAATAAAGGCCAGACATCCGGTGATAAAAATTCTCCACGGATTTCAGTAGGACTGAGTAGAATTGAAGATATTCACTGAGGATTCAGCCAATGCATTCTTGGCCCAAGAATGAAGACCGAACGGCACAGAACTCTTCCCCAGAATAGTCAAGTACTGATGTCCACAACAGTTCTTCATGTAGAGAGCTGATTTATGATAGGCCAAAATAATCCCCCAGCCTTAGATGCTGGCAACATGGAATAGATTCTTCTCCAAGAGGCAGAATATTCCCTCTGTATCTGGCTGGAGCCACGTAAAATGCCATAGGGTTTTTTTTTCAAGGGGTCTGGCAAATGGGTCATAAAATTATTGACCTTGTTCGGAAGTGTAAAAGGGCACGTAGATTGGTTTATCCTGGTGTAATTGTGGCTGGCGCTGATGAATGAGAAGGTAAGACCCGCAGAGAAACGGAATCCATTGGACTGAGGAGGTGATTGGTTGGTGGTGCCTGCCAAAGGTAGGGGAAAGTCCATGAATAGTCTGGTTTCTGGAGTGTGGAGGGAATGTGGGTGTAGTTTGCAACAGAACTGAGGTTATACTCCTGTGTAAGGGTGACGTTGTCCTGGGATAGTTAGTGGTTTGAGTTAAGGGAAGCCATGTATCTTCAGCACATGTTGGCCAGAAGGGCAATTTGTAAGTACCACAATCCGTATTTCCACGAACTGGAGGAATTGCTCGTGCTCAAGTAATGCGTGATTGGCCTGTAAACATGTTGTTAGTGGGAACGCAAAGAATAGCCAGAAGAAGATTGAGCGGTACGGACAGGGAATGGAAATTGCTCCGCTTTGCCACTTGAAGTACTTATGTATAGATTTTTCGCAGCAGCTGAACACAATGTTTATGGGATACGATATAATATACGGGTCCAATACATGGAAATGTAATCACAGTTTAATCTTCTGCTCGAGAGACGAGTACAGTGGGACACAGAAAAGGCACCACGCCACCAGAACGTGAACTGAAGTCAGTCACAGGCTTGCTGTCTCTTATACCACCGTATTGAACAATTTGTGACCGCTATGCCACCACGATGCTGGAGATTTTGCCCAATTGCAAGGATTGACAACTGCCCCCCGAAGTCATCCTGAAATACAATATCCCCCATAATGGAAGGTATGAGTGGAGTTTGTGTCCCAAATTGATGTAATGAACGTACAAAACGTCAGGTGATTTGGATTCACTTTTAGTGGTCCAGATATCACCCTAGGGTTACCAGTAGTTATGTCCAACAGTGATGATGTTGTCGTGGAGTATTGAAGATATGAACCTGAGGGCCTATCCCCAGAGAAGTCAATGTGTTCGGAGTAATGTGTCCTCTTCAGAGCAGCAGTGTGAGTGCTGTGAGCAATAGGAAAAATACTGGGGGTCCTTTAATTTGGGTTGCAAGATGTGAGTCCTGGCATCCTGAAGCAAATTTGGCAACTTGTCCTCTTCCCCGCTTCCCTCCATTAGCATTGAAAGTCAGAATAGCGGCTACGGGGAGAGGAAAGGGTGTCCAGAATCCTGAGCAAAGGGTATAGTGGTTGCGGGGCTGGTTGTGAGTTCAGGTGTGCTGGAAAGAATTTATCACCGACAGTTGCATATCAATTTTTAACATTAAAATAGTAACAAGTGAAGTGCATGGGGGAAGATAAGAGTCGGAATGTTGGGTGAAACAAGAGGCCGCTGTTCAACTTCAAACCCGGAACTTCCGGGTTTCTTGGATTGCTTAGGACTACAAGAAAGGCCACAGGAAATGCAAGGGTGGGGTTTTGGGTTTTTCCCTTTTCCCGGGATACAGAGAATGTTTGGACTCAAAAAATGGCAAACAGAAAAAAATGGGGTTTGGCACGGAGCTGAAGGAAGAAGTCCCTCACGGCACCACTGTCAGAATGGTTAAATCAGGTGTGGAATCTATCTTTTATCAACTCCTTATCCAATTAAATGCCTCCTCCAAATTTATAATTAATATTATTGCTGCCCGCAGCCGGAGCTCGAGAAATATGACTGACACCTTCCGTTTCGGACATGAAATCTGAAGTTTAATCACAGTAAATACATTCCAAAAAGAACTTTTTTAATCACATGACTATTCTATCACCACATATTGGTTAATTGGTGGTCCCTAAAGACAATTTAATAATTTGCATGAAATGTATGAAGCATTAGCTGATATGAACATTCCGAAGTTCTCCTCTGTAATCATCTGGGGGGGGGAGGAAGTCCTTGACTTTCTTGTTTTCTAACAGCAATGCATCTGCCCTCAAGAAACCCTGTGTGAGAGATATCTGATAGTTCGATAAGGATGTATAGCATAAAAAAAATTAAAAAAACTATCTGATGAGCTTAATAAGAATATAATGATGAAACAGACTTCTGATGTTTTTTCCTTAATTTTCCAACATGACAGTGGTCCATCTATCAGGAAATGTTAGAGTCCTTAAAGTGGTTGTCTCACTACAAAGATCATAGTTCAAAATGACAGGAACCAAAATGTAAGCATGTCCGTCCTTGGTTACCATTAGCAACGTGCTGTGGTTTATGAGAAGGGGTTGCTTTATGTGTGCTTAGCAACCGAGTTGAAGCCTAGGTTGGATTACGCCCAGCTAATGTGTTAGTGGCTAAGCCACATGTCCTGCCAAGGTCAAAGGCGGGAGCGCACACAGTATGTTTCAGTGCACAGGTCGTAGTCGAGAGAGAACATACAGCTGTACTGTATGGTAAAACACTTTTGTGAAACATGTAGTCCCACATGAACACCTTTTGTGACACAAATGAACAGTACCGCATAAATCACAGACCAAGAAGACAGCTGTACTGTGCAGTCCCACAGAAACCCCTTTGTGACACAAATGAGCAGTCCAACATAAATGACAGAGAACACAGCTGTACTATGCAGTCCAACGTAATTCCCTTTTGTGACAGACATGCAGTCTCACATAAATCACAGAACACAGCTGTACTGTGCAGTCCTACGTAAATCCCTTTTGTGACAAATGCGCAGTCCCACATAAATCAGACAAAACGGCTGTATTGTGCAGTCCCACGTAAATCACTTGTCACTCAGATGCGCAGTCCCACATAAATCAGAGAGAACACAGCTGTACTGTGCAGTCCCACATAAAACACTTTTGTGACGTGCAGTCCCATGTAAAACTTGTGCCACAGATGCAGCCCCATGCAAATAACTTTTGTGACTCAGATGTGCACTCCCATGTAAATCACAAACCGAGAGAAAACAGATGTAACATGCATTCACACGTAAAACACTTTTGTGAGATAGATGTGCAGTCCCATGTAAACAAACAAAGTATAGTTTTGTCCTGCAGATCTGTAGAGGTCAGAGGTGTAATTATCTGTAGGATATATCACTATATGAGCGAGACAGAGGAAAAAAAAAATCGTCCACCTTTCCCAGAGTCCTGAATGTCAAATGCCCATTCTAGTTACAAAGTATGTAGAGAGAGTGAGAAATTTAGATATACACTATCGAGTTACACTTAGCTTTTTACTTCCAATGATTCCTCACACTATGTCTACACAGCAAATACTGAAATGTTGTATTTTGGATGGCATTTTGTCACTAGCTGTGTGCACATAGCCTTAGTCTCGGACAGCTGAGAACCTCTCCCTTACCCCAGCTCTCACAGAATGAATCATCATGTGCACACTGTGGGGCATGTCTGCAGAGTGAAGATACTCTCTGCTGGGAGGAGAAACACGCCCCTCCATTTCACAAGCACTGCTTGGCATCCAGCACAAAAGGCTGCCAAATGCTGTTAAGAGACAAGTCCTTTAATGTTTCCCTCTGTTGATAAGTTTTATGCTGATTTCATTTTCCAGCGAGACCTGGCACCTGCCCACTCTTCCAAAATACCAATGCCTGGTTTAATAACCACAGTATCACTGTGGTTGATTTGGCCACCAACTCGCCAGACCTTAACCCCTTAACCCCACAGAGAAACTCGCATGAGAGACACCAGAGCCACCAAGGTGTCCCCCCCCCCCCCCCTATTAGTAATGGGTTGCTCTATATTTTACGTGCTCTGCTCTGCTCTCACCTTTATTTTATTGTTTTCCCTTAACATCATGATGTCTAGGTCAAGCTGGTCCCAACTTGGGATCCGGACTGTTTGCTGCAATGTCATTGAGTTAATGTTTCCTTCCAGAAGAAAAGCTTGAACCTGTTTTGCTCTGTGACCTCAACCTGAAAAATTACTTTCCTATCACCAAACCTGTTTTTTATCCAAGAAATGGGAAAAGTGTCCACAATGTCTTGTTCCATCTTTGGACTGACATGCATCCCCATATCTGTTTCATTAGAATGGCACGCACACTGGCTTTTCTTGATTTAAAGGGCCAGCGCAACACCCACCAGTACAATGCCAGTCATCTTTTATCACCACCTACTTAAAGACATCTCACCCACAGCCCTTTGCCAAGTTGTTTGCTATGTTTCCTGAAAGTTTGTTCCGTTGCTGAATCCTTGCTCGATTCCTGACCTGACAGTTGTCTGCCATCTGCCTTGACTTCACACCTGAACCCAAACTTGCTAAAATGCTGCCTGCCCCGACCATTTACCTGTTTCCTGTATTCGCTTCTGCCTTATCCTCTGGGACCACACTACTCTGCATTTCAGCTGTCATGTCGAGGACTGACATCAGGAGTAGCGACATGGGAGTTTCCTGCAACCAAGCCCAACCTGCCTTGCGATGGGCTCTGGTGGAGGGCTCCTTAGACTGTGCTCCATGGCGTAGGTAACACCAACTCTCGGCAGTGACCCAGTGGATACACCTCCTGTCTCCTGTGAGTCTAGCTGTGACACCCTGCAAGGACATATGATTTTGCAGTGGGGTAAACCCATGGACTCAAATGTAAATTATAGAATTACAGATCTTTGGATCCCACAGTGATGTCATGTGTTTAATAGGAATCGGTGTTGTATTATGTTTATCTGTTGGAGATTGTGTGCTCATGCACTTGACAACTGTCAACTCATAAGGCTACACCTATCTCTGACTATTCAAGCAGAAGCACCATGTTGGTGTGTGGAGACTTAGGGCCACATGTATGAAAACCGTCTAGGTCTTAACTCAGTTTGTTGCCCACAGCAATTAATAACGCCCCTTTTATTTCATATAGTGCTCTGGAAAAATTAGAGGGGCCCTCTGGTTGCTATGGGCAACAAAGTGAGTTTTAGACCTAGACAGTTTTCATACATGTGGCCAGGGGCGTCACTAGGCAGTTTTATCTGGGGCTCGTGCCCCGGATATATTGCCTGCTGCCCCGAATGTTTCATTCTCCGGCCGCCCTCATTCACTATAGTAGTGCGGCGCCGCATTGTTGTTCTCTTTGAGAACCAACGATGCGGCGTGGGTGATTACTATATGTCCGCTGCTTCGCTCCGCTGAGTGCCGCCGGGCTCCCTGCGCTGCTGCGCATGGTAAGGAGGAGAGCAACGTCATCCTCTCAGCTACCGGGCTTCCTGTACACTGCGCACTGGGCAGGGTCAGGAGTAGAACAGCCGCAGCATAACCGCTTGGGCTGTCTATAGAAAAGGAGGAGGAGCGAGGCTGCAGTACGACCTGGGCGCCAGCGCCTGCATGCTCCTTCTCCTAGTCAGTGAGTGCCCAGGCCGAGCAGCCGGCAGCCATATCAGGTACTTGGGCAGTGCCAGCTTATTATAAGGTACTATGACATATCTGGTGGGGGCAATATAATATAACTGAGTCCATTTACTGGGGGACATATGCCTACCTATATACTGTGGGGGACCTATACCTACCAAACTACTGGGGGTCCTATATACTTGCCTATATAGTGGGTTACATATCTGCCTACTTGGGAATCTATAGACTTGCCAACCTATTAGGAAGAACTATATACTTATCCACATACTGTTGGTACCTATATAATTACCTACTGGACCTATGCATCCTCCAGCCTACTGGGGGGCACTATATAACTACCGCCTATCTACTGAAGGGACCTATTTATCTTCCTAGCTATTGAAAGTGCCTATATACCTACCTGCTTGGGGACCATATATCTACCTAGATAGCTACCTGTCTACTTTGAGGGGATGTATAGAGACCTACATCCATACCTCCTTACCTACTGGGGGCCTATATAGGAATGATGGGTGACTCCTCATCCCTCACAGCAGGCACCTGAGTTTTCTATCATAGGAAAGGAGGTTGCTGTGGAGGATGGATCATAAATTTGATTTCCTATATAGGCCACCATTAGTTAGGTAGGTAGTGAGGATTCTAAAATGTTTGTGTGGTAAATTCTGAAGAAACATGTTGTGGCTGGGGGAAGTCATCGTGGCGGTCTGGGCCTGATAGAGAAGAAAAAGGAAAGAGAACTACTCCTGTAATGGAAATAGCCTCAAAGGGGCTATTCTGTCCTTGTGGGGGTCCAAATTATCTTAAAAAATAACAAAGGGTGCACCGAGAAAACAAATCACAACATGGTGGCTTTTTTTATACCTTTGCAAATTAGTAGATAAGAAGCATCACATGTACCTGGCTGTGAGGGTCTATTGGCACGTCCTTATCTCCAGACCACTCCTCACAGCTCAGGAATGTTTGGACACAGGGTGTAACTTCTGAAAAGGTGCCATCTTGGATTACACGACGATCTCTACAAACTACTACAGGCGGCCATTTTGTTTAACACATTAATGACAAAAGATATACCTACAGCTTTACATGCTGTATTATATAGGTATGTGCCTATTGTTTTACATATATAAAATATATATATATATATAATATATATAAATAAAATATATATATATAACACTCACCGGCCACTTTAGGTACACCTGTCCAACTGCTCGTTAACACTTAATTTCTAATCAGCCAATCACATGGCGGCAACTCAGTGCATTTAGGCATGTAGACATGGTCAAGACAATCTCCTGCAGTTCAAACCGAGCATCAGTATGGGGAAGAAAGGTGATTTGAGTGCCTTTGAACGTGGCATGGTTGTTGGTGCCAGAAGGGCTGGTCTGAGTATTTCAGAAACTGCTGATCTCCTGGGATTTTCACGCACAACCACTCTAGGGTTTACAGAGAATGGTCCGAAAAAGAAAAAACATCCAGTGAGCGGCAGTCCTGTGGGCGGAAATGCCTTGTTGATGCCAGAGTCAAAGGAGAATGGGCAGACTGGTTCGAGCTGATAGAAAGGCAACAGTGACTCAAATAGCCACCCTTACAACCAAGGTAGGCAGAAGAGCATCTCTGAATGCACAGAACGGCGAACTTTGAGGCAGATGGGCTACAGAAGCAGAAGACAACACCGGGTGCCACTCCTTTCAGCTAAGAACCGGAAACTGAGGCTCCACTTTGCCCAAACTCATAGAAATTGGCCAGAAGAAGATTGGCAAGACGTTGCCTGGTCTGATGAGTCTCGATTTCTGCTGCGACATTCGGATGGTAGGTCAGAATTTGGCATCAACAACATGAAAGCATGGATCCATCCTGCCTTGATCAACGGTTCAGCTGGGGGGTGGTGTCATGTGTGGGAAAATTTTCGGGGCACTCTTTGGCCCCGGGGTACCATTGAGCATCTTTGCAACCCCTTGTCGAAATCTATGCCAGGGAAAAATTGAGGCAGTTCTGGGAAAAAGGGGCCCAAACCCGTTACTACAGGTGTACCTAATAAAGGGCCCCCCCCCGGGAGGGGTTAATATTTTTTGTGGGTGTGTGAGGTATAGCTAACTAATACATAAAATGGAACAAAAAGGGATCACACATACAAAAATACCTTTGTTTCCCATCCACAACATTCCCCCCCCTTGAGACTTTGGCCCCCTTTTAACTTTCCCTGGACCTTACACCACGGGACAAAGGTTTTGCAGTGCCCCCCTTTTAGTCTACTGCTTACCAAAAGGGCGGCTCAAAAATTCCCCCATTTTTTCCCCTTTTTTTCCGCATTTTCTTTCTTTCCAAGCTTTCCATAACTACACTTATCCCCGCCGAGGGGATAGGGCGAACCCTTTCCTAACTAAAACTTCTTGAAATCATAGATTACCACAAAAATAAATTTTTGATACCCCCCCCCTTTTGTGGGTTTGAAACACTTTGTCATCTTGGGGGTTTCCCCTTTTATTCCGGGAGACTCTTTTTCCCAAATTTAGACTTGCACAAGGACTGTCTCACAGTGTACTCGCAGTCCTCAGGGAAGCCAGTGGCGCCTTGAAAAAGCCGCTGGGAACTAAGTAATTAGCTTTACTTTCTCAGTATCAAAAATTCTAATTTTTTTATCAGAAAAATTTCAAATTAATAACGCAAATAAACAAAAAAAGTAATTCAAGCCAAAACACCAAACACCCATAGACTTCTTTAAAATTTGATATAAAAACACATGCAATCCTACACTAAATACATACTTCAATACCTATATGCTAGGTTTTTTTATCTGTCATTCCCATTCAACGGAAAGCAGGTGTAATTGCCTGGGAGACAGTGATTACGTAGCAGAGATTCAAACCCAAAACCACCTGTCCCTTCCCTTTAAACTCATCGGGGCCCCCCCTTGGGACCCAAAAGATCGAATACACAAGGGTCAAGCTCCCCTTTTGGGAGGCTTTTTCTTCTCCTCCTGGCTCTGATTTGTCACTATTTCACCCCTCACTCAATATATGGACTCCCAGGACATATATGCCCCCATCAGTCCCTGGGTTCTTAAATAGCACGTTAGCAGCTTTCACCGGTATTACCTGTTCTTGACGGGTTCCATTTTTTTAAAACCTCCCCTAGTGAGTAGGGTTTCCCCTTTTTGTCTTTCCCTTTTTAAGCTCTGGGTCAAACCCCCAATCTTTCCCGTTTTCCAACCCACAGCCCCCCAGTATACAAGGGGGTCCCCAGTACTCATCCGCACACACAAATATATGCGGGTCTGCCCAAAAGAGAAAAAAGAAACATAACTACTTACATCATAAACGCAGCATCTCCTAATCCCGGGGCGGGAGCGATCTTGCAGTGCAAGCGTGGACCAGTTGGGTTTTTTCTCCACCTTGAAGTTGGGCCCGGGTCAGCAGATTTGGGTAGGGCCCAATCAAACCTCGGCTCTGTCCCTCCAGGCTGATTATGGCAGCAACCTAATGGGGGACTTCAATGAAAACCTTAGAATCATTAGGAAAACCTCTTTAACCACGCAGCCATAAAGCATAGCATCGTTTGTAGCACAACGCTGAGGGAAATATGCACCTAACCTTGGGGCCACTGCCTAACAGGACTCATAGGCGAGGAGCAACAACCCGGGGCGTGCCTGACTCTAACCAAGCATGGGCAGGCTGTCGGTCAGGGCATCGGTTTCTCTTGCCACTTTAACATCCTGCTTTCAAACCCCTTTTTCATGTGCCCATTGCACTCACGGTAAGCTCCCGTGGAAAAGCGGGGTCGCCTCCCTACCCATTTTACCCCTTCTTCTTCTTCTTCGGCTCCCTTCTTTTCCAGCTTCCTTTTTTTCCATGGAGCTTTTTCCCCTTGCATTTTGGCCCCCAAAAATCTCCTTTTGGGGTTTGGGGGCAAGTTTTCCTCCCGCCCACTGACGGGGACTTGCTTCCTCTTTCCACCTCCCGCGGGCCCGTTTGGCTACTTGGCACAATGGGTTTTTCTTTTGTATTCACTTCCCATGTGCCTTGATTTTTCAGTATGCCACTTTCCCGGGAAACAGCATGCATCCTCAGACCCAAAGCTTTTTTCCCTGTTTCACTGGGTTTTCCCCTAGCCGTGGAAATCCTTTTGCTTCCAAAAGGGTCCAAATCATGGGGGACCCCGAAAGCGTTCTTTAGTCCGTATAATTTGGCCGTTTTGCCCTCTGCCAAACAAAAAGTTTCCTCTTCTTGGGCGACTTATCAAGGCAGACTTCTTGCTTCCCTCACTGCATGTGTGTGGGCCCCCGGGAATCCCGTGGAAATCCCCTCCTGCACTGTC
The DNA here is from genome assembly GCA_025379985.1 of Phyllomedusa bahiana. Taxonomy (NCBI): domain Eukaryota; kingdom Metazoa; phylum Chordata; class Amphibia; order Anura; family Hylidae; genus Phyllomedusa; species Phyllomedusa bahiana. The sequence continues at coordinate 90,194 of JAODAL010009085.1, forward strand.
GCAAAACTGGATCCTCCAAAAAAAAAAACATATCCTTTCAAATGAAATAACATCTCATGATTTTTTAAGAAAATGGTTTTTCCCTTATGGCACCGATCTTCCCAAATTCCCTTCTCCTCATTTCCCCCTTAGGAAGGGAAGTAAATGGGTGGGATGAAAACAAAACAGCGCGAAGAGTGACTTAATCCGGAAAGAAACCTGAACCCAGACCTTTCTGACGAGAGAACCCGGGGTTTAGAATGACAGGAAGGTCACTTTTGGCCAGAAGGATGAGGGAGTGTCCCCCACTACATATCCCTTTTTCCCGCACTTTGGGCCCAAATACGCTTTTAAACGGAAAGGCCTCCCCTTTCAGTGGGGCCAACCTTGCAGAGTAGACTAACTGGCTGTTTCGGCCCGCAGGCCTGTGCATAACTCCCGTGCATGTCCCTTCCCTTTCCGTACAAAGACTTGAAGGTCTCGGGAGTCCAATGCCTATGCAAACCACGGCAATACTTCTTCACTTTTGAAAGAACCTTTAAACCTGTTTTTAACGGCTTATTCAAGCCTAAAATTGCGGCCGGATCCCGCCCCCAAAACGGGTTAATAAGGGCCGGGGGGGGGGGCGCGACGGGGGGCTCTCCCCGGGCCCCATAACTTCATTATCCCCCCGGCGCGTATTTCTCCGGGGGGATTCGCCGAGCGAGGGGGGGACGGGAAACCCTGTTCTCATAGAACTGTGGATTTTCGTAAGAATCACGGATTGGAGCCGACTAAGCGCAACGGCGCCCCGTACGGCTCCAATCGCGCCGAAATAAGCCGTGTGAACACGGGCCAAGCACCTTCTCAAGGGAAGGGGGTTGTCCTTACTGCCTCAACCGAATTTGCACAAATGGATACCCCGTCCTAGGATGGGGCTTCGGGAATGGGGGCAGGCATAGCAGCAGGTTTGAGTACTTGGGGTTCCCTCTTCTTGTTTTTGCGGGAGGGGGGGGGGGGAACCAGTGCCCCTGCTCTGTTCATTCAAGAAAGTAATGGGGTCTGACTTTTAGGCCCAGGTGGGCCACCATCACAGGACAGGCCAAAAACCCAACATTCCCGGGCAACATTCTCGATCCCTTTTGAAAACTAAACACCATATCTTTTCTTAAGTCTTTACTCAGCCAAACCACTTCAATGCTTTTGAGGGTTCCAAACACCATCCCAAAGACACGGGTCAGCTGACACCCTCCAGGTTTTCCCCCGGGGTTTTTTCTGTGCAGGGGGCCCAGCTGGTGTGCCCCCCCGCAGCAGCAAGCCGACTATTTGCCCTGTTTTGTCGTATACTCATCCCTCGTTCTTCCCCTCCCTTTTCATTTTTTGGTACTTTTGGAGCCTGCTCCCACATATCTTCTGCTCCCAGTACCATGGGGTTCCCACTGAGGCGGCGGGGTCTGGTTGCCATATCCCCCCGGGTATTTGCATCCTAATTGACATAAAATGCTAGGGGCCACCACTTGGTCCAGGAAGGGGAAGTGGTGCCCCCGGAAAGGGGGGGAGCTTTAAACCCCAGAAGAAGAGGATGTGACCCCAAAATGTAGCTAGGGGGGGGTGGGTAGGAAGTGACAGGGAAAAGAGGGGGGAGGGCACTAAATTTTCAGGTACCGGGTGTACGGGGGCAGGCTGGAGCAGAAATGGGTTACAGGGGGCGGGGTGTTTTGTCCAGGGGGGGCGTTTCTGGGGCAGGGTTCCCACCCCCCCCCCCCCCGATTTTTCCCCCCCCCAACAAGTTTGCCAATTACACGAATTTCCCCTTTTGTTTCAGAAACTTTTCCTTGGGATATAACATAGGGAGCTCACCCCCAGGGGGCCCACCCTTCTTTATGAATCCAATAGTTTTCACTTACCCGGATTCACCCCTCAACAAAATTCCAAAATCCCTTTAATCTACCTTTTTTCTGTATCAACCCCAACTTTTCCCTAATTTTTATCACAAAGCTTTCTGGGTCTTAATCACCTCAGCACTTGCTAATCTTAGACTACTTCACTTCAAAACCTTTCGATCCCTCTATTTTATCAACAATGAACCCAGAACTAACATTTTGTTCCCTCTAAAAAAACAGAGGCGCTGTTCACCAACCAAAATCACTACCAAACTTCTTTTGGCTTTGTTTCTACAATATATTTTACGTTTTCGGGGAATAGACAGACAAAACCCTATTGAATGTCATAGAAACCAACTTTAGGGAAACTGTGACAGTTCCTCACACCCAAAGGGAAAAAATTGAATTCATGATTCCACCATCAAAGAATTCTAATTTAAAACAAATGTTATTTTTTTTTCCAAAAATCAGCGACCAGTCTCTTACCCCCACCGCGAAAACTAGAACTCCCCTTTTATTTCCCAAAGGGGAGATTCTCTAATCACCGAGCACTTTTACTTGGTTTTCCCAAAGTTTCCCCTTAACACCTTGCTTTCCATTTTTTTGCATTCAACCCTTTTCCAAAACATTAATACACATAAAACAAAAAAATACCCCACAAAAGTTTATTTGAAGGGCATAGGTTCAATAGCATGAGCTGACTCGTTGCCTTTTTAACAATTAAAACCGATGAAAAATACCCACAGCAGCCACTAGACAAAAAATCTGCTCTTTGGTAAGGGAAGTATAAACTTTTCTTAAACCCGGGACAGAAAAGGGTTTAAAAAGCGATGGCCCCCTTATCTCCTTTCCCAGTCTGCCCGTTTGAAGCTGCACCAGTTCATTTTCGGTTAAAAAATCAGATCAAAGCCCATGCCCCAAATTGGGGGCCATCGAAATGGAAAAAGCCCAAGGGGCTATTCTGTCCTTGTGGGGTCCAAATTATTTTAAAAAATAAAAAAGGGGCACCGAGAAAACAAATCACAACATGTCATGTTGCTGTAAAAAGTGCTTCGCTTATTCAAAAAAAATGGTGGCTTTTTTATACCTTTGAAAATTGTAGAAAAAGAAGATCACATGCCCCTGGCGTGGGGGGTAAAATTGGCAGCCTTACTCCAGCCCACTCCCACGCCTGAAAAGGGTGCCATTTTGGGATTCACACGATCTCTAAAAACTACTACAGGGGCCATTTTGTTTCACTTAAATGAAAAAAGATATACCTACAGCTTTCATGCTTATTATATAGGTATGGCCATTATAATATAAATATAAAATATATATTAAATATATATATAAATTTATATATAATATTATGAGGTTATGCAAACCCAAATACATTAAAATGGAGCCACAAAGGACACACACATTACCTTTTTTCCCCATCCACAACACCCCATCAGAGGAACGTCCCGGAGTCACTTATAAATGCACTGTGTCGCTTATAGTCTGCAGAACCTACTACAAAAAGATCTACCACTACTGGTCACGGTATGGTGGTATATATGTCTGCAAGAAACCGTTTAGAGCTGGTATCACATGGGCGTCGCATTTTGTTAGGGTCGGAAGTTTTATTTTGTCCCTTAAAAGAAACCTGTCACTAGGTTATTCCCCCCCCCTTGCTGAGGCAGAATAAGCTAATTACAAGATGGTTTTCCCCGGGACTGTGTCCCCCTTTTTCTGAAAAATGCTGTATTTTTTTATGTATTTAATGCTCAAAACTGCAGTTTTCAGCCAGAAGAGTCATTCGAAAGGGCCTTCACAAAGTCAGTTTTTTTTTTAAACCCACCAACGGGGGCAACCCCCCCACCCAAGACAAACCATTCTTTGAATAGGTAGAAACTGTGAATAACTGCAGTGGCGGGGCTAGTCTTTGATGGCGGGGGAAATTTCTCAAAACTCTGCAAAACTTACAGAATAAGGGGAAAAGCGCTGGAAACACATGTCTGACACTTGTTTTGCTGTCCCAGCAAGGGGAGCTAAACAAAAAAGGGCAGGTTCCCTTTAACGTAATATTATTGGGGCTTGGTATTGTAAATTTTCTTTAGAAAAAATCAAAATGTATGGGAAAAATATTTGGTTTAGGTTTTAAAAATTCCCGGGCCCCCTTTTTAAAAACTATTATTTGGGGTTTTAATATGTCATTTTGTGGGTTGGAGGGGTTTTGAACAAGAAAATTTTTTTCAGCCCTGATTCTCTTTCCCCTATTTCTGCACTGCTGGGGGTGATGAAAAGGACCCTATGTGGACTATGTTGAAAAAAACTGAAAAAGGAACATACACAAATTTCCCTGTAAAAATAAAAGACACAGTTCACAATTTTGGGCTTTCAAAACCCCCGTGTGAACCCATCCCCACGAAAAAAAACATAAACACAAAAGGCCCCGGGGTGTTTTTGGGCCCTAGCAATGCCCCCGCATGTGGCCCTTTAGGGGCCCCCCAAAAAAATTTAAAAAATTCTAAAAAAAATTATGAGGAAAAAAGCCTGAACTTTTTCAGCACCCTCAATTTGGGTGTAGCTGGGTTTAAGTTACAGGGATACCCCTTACCTGGGGGTTATGTTCCAGAAAAGTGGGGGACGGATAGCCCAAAAAAACGGTAACCCGGGCCGGAACCCAAAGGGAACTATTTCTTTAGATACAAAACGCCCGGTGTTTCAGGGAACAAGCTGCACAAAAATTTATCAAGGAAAAACTCCTGCTGCAATCCTCTAAAAGAAAAAAAAAAGTTTATAAATAAAAAAAAAACGATCGCGCTCTGTTTGGGTGATAAGGGGCCAAATTAATTACAACAGTCCCCAAAAAAAAAAATTCCAAAATATGAAACCCCCCTAAAAAAAGTAAAAAACAGTGTAAAAAAAACCTGAAATAGTAAACCCATTCCCCCAAAGAGATTCTCACGGTGCTCACATACCCAGGCCCCTCGCACTAACCCAGGTTTTTGTCCAAGGTCCCGAACAATGCATTTTAATGTAAAAGGCAGAAAAAACTATGCACAGAATGTATTAGAGGATACAAGACATAAAGAACAATGTTTTGATTATGAAGAAGGGGTACGGGGGTTTCCGACTGTGGTTTTCCCATAATAAAACTTTGCCAATTTCATTGATATCATAAAACGAGACGCCGCTGAGTGTAAGTGGGGCCGCCACCCAAAAACTTTTAGTTGGAAAATATCTTTTAACCATTCAAGGATGCTGTCTCGTTTTAATGGATATCAATAAACTTGGCAAAGTTTTATCTTGGCAATTCATGGTCGGAAACTCTGTACATTTTTTAGCCCCTCATGCTTCTAAAGCAAACTCCAGCGGGATAAGCGGGAAACGACTCTGCGGGAAATGCATTGGTGAGCTGGCAATTTAATTTTTTTTGTCTTTATAAGGAACAATGTACAGTACATTATAGTATAGAGAATAACAGGGCATAAAAAAACAATGTACAGTATAGTACAGTAAAATACCGTATTAGGGGTAACAAGGCTTAGGGAAAAATGTACAACAGATCATATTAGAATAACGTTTAAGAACAATGTACAGTAAGTACCATTTTGAAATAAAGGTAAGAAAATGTACAGTACGAATTAAAGGGGATAACAAGGCTTAAGGAACAATGTACCGTACCATATTAGAAATAACGGTTAAGAAAATGTACAGTATGCATTGGGATAAAAAGGTTTAAAGGGATCAATGTAAGTACTGTATATATTAGAAGTAACAAGTCTTTTAAAGAACAATGTACAGTACAGTACCATATTAGAGGATCCCAAAACAAAGGTTAAAGGAAAAATGTCAGTACTGTACAAAGGGGTGGTTGCCGCCCCCCAAAATCATCTCCCTGTGCCGACCGCCCCGATGCGAAACTGCGCCAAGCATTTGGTAATTGTAGGTAAATATGAAAAGATGAAATTTACTGCACTGCTTATTAAAGGGGTTTTACAGTACTGTACCACTCAGACAATGATTGCATAATTTTTGATAGGGCAGGTACAACGGTGGGCCCCAAACCTATCGGGGGATGGGGCCCCTGAAAGTTAAACATTTTGCTTTTTAATTTCAGGGGCACCATCTCAAGATAGTAGGGGTTTCCCACCTGTGGGTACTGCACCTATCAAACAATGATGCAATCATTGTCGGGGTGGTGAAAACCTTTAAACAAAACCTAAACACTGACTCACTTACTGTATTGTAGGTTTTTTCCGATGCAGTGGAAGGGGAGAGGGATCATCAGGGTCATCTTTTGTGGTTCCACCGAGTCCATGGTAAACTTTCTGCAAAATTGCTAACTTTTCATCCATCACATCAGCGGGTTTTTTGAACTTATGATTTTGGGGTTTTGGCAAAGAAACCTCCCAGCGTCATTTGTTTGCTTGTCTGGACTTTGAGCGGTAATTTTTCTCTATAGCAAGAAAACCGCGTCCTCAAAGGCCGGCAAACCTTAAGGGGGCTTTCTAAATAGATCATTTTCTTGAAAGATGTTCGAGACCATCTCAAAAGGGGAAAAGCTTTTTCGCTTAGCAACAAAAGACGTTTTTGGTTTCTTCATCACCCCCTCCCCCCTAAAACTTTGCCCCCTTGTCCTGTTTTTTTTCCCATTCTATCTTCTTCCAGTGTCAGATCTTTCTGTGACTTCAAATGATTCTCGCACTTTCCCTTTGCAACTTCATCAAAGCCAACAGCATTTACAAAAAAAAATGTTTTGATGTACAGAACTGTGCCCTCGATGCCATTTGTTCTTCACGAAATAAGGTGTACTTGCTCCCACACCTTTCATGCATTTCTTGGTGACCTCTTTCCCTTTATTTCGCTATGTTATAATGCAGTCCCCTAATTTACATTTTTTTTTCCCAAAATTACGATTGTGATTTTACCTTTCCTTTTTTATTTATCTCTTGCGAAAAAGGCGCCGGGGATAAAAGCCTCCTGTTCAATAGGCCTTGATCCAAGGTTTCGTAGAGAGGTGGTTTTTTGGGGGCAGAAAGACCATTTAATATTTTGGCAGAGGCTCGTAAAACGCTTGTGGGAATTTTGCGTTGTCCACAAAAAAAAAAAATTTTTAAGAGATTCTCTCTCCTCGTAAACTCTCCAAAAAAAGGGCGCCCCAGTATGAACAATAAATCCTGAAAAATGCGATTGTGATCGAGATTTTTTGTTGCTTTTTCCCCAAAACAGGAAGGCTAGATTTGGGATGTTTTCATGGCTCTTGGATTTTCCCTCGGGTAGACAAGGAGAGGGGTTTTTAATTTGCAATCACCTTCTGCATTTTCCCCAGCAAAAATTTTGACTCTGCTTTCTCTGCTTTAAATCCTCAGAAACCTTTTCTTTCCGGGAAATGAGGTTCGGGGATGGCAAGGCTTCCAAAAAAAGCTGTTTAATCCACATTAAAAAATTGGTTGCTGAATAACCCCCACCTTCAAAGATTTCTTGGAGCTCGGAAAAAATTTTTGGGCGTTTCTGTATCTGACACTGGTTCACAGTTTGGCAGGTTGTGAAAATTTTACCCTTTCCTGAATCGTCAAAAACCAACCCACAACTAGCATTAAAATCTTTCTTATTGCAGTAGCTGCCCAATTTGTGGATTTAGGGATCCCTATTTTTTAGCTCACGTACAGACTTTTTGCCTTTTCCATAATTACAGTTGGCTTTTTGGGGACTTCAGTGATTCATTTTTGAAACCCGATTGCCAGTAAATGTTCCATTTTCTCCATTGTGGATTTTCGTTTTTTTTTTCACCAACTTTGATGATATTGGTGTGAGCGTTTTAACACAAAAACCTATTTTCTGCTTTCCCTTTTTTAGGGTGCGGATTTTGGTTTCCGGGGGGCGAAAGGATGCGGCCTATTTCAGGGGGGGTTGACTCCCTTTCAATTCGCGGATAACTCTTACTTTTGCTTAAAAACTGTGCTCTTGCGATTCTCTTGGTAGTGCTTTCACAAGCATTTGTGTGCCCTGTTTTAGAGAGCAAGATTTTCCCCCTTTAAATCTCTTTGTACGCAGTGAGAAAGGCAAGTTGGATGCAGTAAAGTAATGTGGCTTTTCCCGCACTTACATTGCGCCAGACAGTAACGTAACTACTGTACTCGTGGAGGGTAATGTGAAACACAAACGACGATAATGAGGGGTTTTGCAATACCCACGGGGAATAACTGCGAAAAGACGATACTGAAAAGACGGATAAAAGGGGTTGCCTGTAATCCCAAATAAAATGAAAGGGATTAAAGCCATGCCAGTTTGTTCATCTGCATGCAGCTGATTTAGGCTGCTAGCTCCTTGTAGAATAGAACTTACTGGCAGGCTAGGTGAGAGGCATTGAGTGCAGCTCAAAAGGAATGTTATCTCATTAGAGAAAAGCATCATGATGGTGTGTGGAGACTTAATGCCTTTACATTCCACTACAATTTAAATATTCTAAAAGGCTGCAGATGAACAAACATGGCTTTAATCCCTTTCACCTTGCAAGGCTCAGTGTTGGATTTCACTTGAGGAACACTAAATCCAATGGAGGGCCATAAAGAGTTCAGACTCTTTTCCCATAAGCCTTTTAGAACACGTAAGCCAAAAAAGACATTTTCTTGGTTCCTACAGAGAGCTTAGGTGTTTCTGTGTTTTATCTTTATTTTCTTTTTTGTTTTGAGGGTATGGTCTTCATATTTAATGGTATACTAAGGGAATGACCAAAGTAAAATAAACTCCTGACTAATGTGTATACATGTGAACAATGTAAATAAATAGCATTCAAAACTATTTTCCAATATGTTAAAAAATATCCTTGCCACTAGGTAAAGATTGCAATTATTCGAAATTTTTCAGACAAGACCCATACACCTAATTCTTAAATCCTAAAATGCCCTGTTACATTTTGCTCAGATGGGCTGGGTTTACGCCTCATTTTTTATGCCACATGTACTGCGGCATATATTTTTATGGAGAGAAAAAAAATGTATGTTCCTGTCACTCATTTTATACATATTCCACACAGATATTGTCCATCACCTCAGAAGTCACTGTACAATGAAAATCAGTGCTGAAAAATTTTCTGATTTGCTCAGTTGTACACAGGTGCTCTGCAGACATATAAGTGATTATAGTGCACATATATCCAGTGACATACAAATAACATCTTCTCTCATTTACTTTCACTTTCCTTCTTCATCCAGCCTAAACCACTATGATGATTTCTCCTGGGCATGTCTCATCTCTGCAGAATTTATCACACAAACATTTTAGAATCCCCACTTTTCCAGCACCTACATGCTTACTTACTTGCTTACATGCTTACTTACTGGGTGCTTTATGTACCTCCCTTCTTAGTGGGAGCCTATATAGCAAAGCATGGTGACGCTCTATCCCCCACAGTAACCCACTTTCCTATGATAGGAAAACTGGTTGCATACTGTGGGGGATGGAGAGATACCCATTGTTTTTTAAAGCAACAACAATATGGTCATAAGCCAAACTCAGCATAAAACTGTTGTGGAATGTGTAAGTTGAAATGTCTATTAAACACAAGATGGCTCCTGCATTCAGACGAGACCCAAGATGATGTAAGAGATGTACGGGTGGAAGAGTCAGGCAGATAAGGACATAACCAATCATGGACTGACAAGTATTCTTATGTAGTTGTGCTCTGTGTGGTGTTTTGCACTCGGCACCATGTGCTGCTTTGCACACAGCACTGAACAATAGGTTATAAAACTTGCTGTTTACTTTAAATAAACAGGATGTGTCTTTGTACTGAGTTAGTGTTCAGTCTGATTTCCACTTCTTCTTGTGCATGCACTCTATTACATTTCAATTAGAAAACCGGTTGACAATCGTGATATAGTACCAAAACAGCTGGCCCTCCGAACAGGGACAGCAGCTGAACTGAGGACATCGGGACTGACCAACTCACACATGGGTGGAGACTGGGCAGCTCCTTACTAGCACACTAAGAGGAATCTTTCTTACTAGGAAAGTCCCATCACTGTAGTTGGTCTGCCTCAGTGTCTTGTATGACTGTCTCTGGACCATCTGAGACAGGTAAAGTTAGTCGCCTGCGGTCACAATTTGAACCTGTTTTGATTAACGATTGTTAACCTGGTTATTCGTTGGCAATGTGTTGATCATTGGTGTATTTGTGACGGGAAAGATGCTGGGTCCCATTGACTCGAACGGGAGGTAGAGAAATAGGTGAAGGAATCGCGGTTGGCATACTTCATGTTACGAAAAATAGGTGAAGGAGTCGCGGTTGGCATACTTCACGTTACAAAAAATAGGTGAAGGAGTCGCGGTTGGCATATTTCCCGTTACAAAAAATAGGTGAAGGAGTCGTGGTTGGCATACTTCACATTACGAAAAATAGGTGAAGGAGTCGCGGTTGGCATACTTCACGTTACGAAAAATAGGTGAAGGAGTCGCGGTTGGCACACTTCACGTTATGAAAAATAGGTGAAGTCGTGGTGACCGCACTGCACGTTCCATTAAACTTTTTTCCTTGAAGAGAAAAGAGGTGGGGGGGAGCCTCATATTTATACATGTGGTCGAATATCCTGTGATATTTGTTGCTGTCATTTGTGTTTAACTGGATTAACACTAGCATTTAGTAGAGGAGGTTGGAGATTAGTAAAACCACCCGAAACGCTGTACTCACTAAGCTTATTAGGACTTAGACCTCTGGTACTAGGGGATAGAGGAATCCTTGTTTTCCACCTTAACTTATACTCTGTGGTGCAGAGGGGAGCTGTAGAAGCCCTGTCGCAAGAGATAGATGGGGCGGAAGGACTGAGAAGTTCTCCCGTTCATAGATATTAGCCCGAAGAGGTCGAAAGAAGAGAAAGACGTAGATTGTGGAGAGAGGGGCTGTTGAGTGAGAATGGGCTCAGGGAACTCAGAGAGAAAAAGGGTATTCCTCCATAGAGGTGGTGGCAGAGAGAGAGGGGGGCCAGTATGAGAAGAAGGTGAAGAAGTTGATGAAGATGTGTGGGTTTGAACATGGGGGAAGATTGCAGCCAGAGAATAGTGGAAAGGCCTCATAGAGAAGAAAGGCTTGTTGAATGATCACAACCTGCTGCCTGGTGGATAGAGGAATAGAAGAAAGATCAGGGAGGGAAGGCATTGTATTTTTACCACAAATGTCTTGAAAATAGTGAAGCTTCTGTTTTATTGCAGACGTTGCCCCCGCCCTATAATAACGGCCGGCCACTCTGGACATGTGCAGTGTGTGATGTCCAAAATCCAAAATGGCGTGAGGATTGTTAGGGTATGTTCACACGGAATCTTGCCTCCGTATGAACATACGCTTTTCTGATGCGTCTCTGGGTCCATCAGAACGGACCCAGAGACGCATATAACAATTAACAGTGAGTTTATCACTGCCGGCAATGATGGACATACAGCGGCGATTACATGAGTGATCGCCGCTGCGTGTTTGCATCGCGCCTGTTGGGTCTGTCTTGTGGATGCGATCCAAGAAATAACATGCAATGCAAACACGCAGCGGCGATCAATCATGTGAACGCTGCTGCGTGTCTGTCATTGCCGGCAGTGATAAACTCACTGCTAATTGTTAGAAGTATGTTCACACGGAGGCAAGACGCTGTGTGAACATACCCTTACTACTGTGGTGCACCATGGCCCCACCCTTCAGTAGGGAACTCATCCCAGAATTTGATGTCACTTGTCGACGCCCCTGCCCCAACCACAGCACAATTGTTGTCACAACCCACACTTCCGCTTCCACTCACACCCCAAAAGGAAGTTATCTTAAGCACTTCCGGAAAGAAGGCGGAGATCCCACAGAGAGGCGGCCAACTTGCAACACCTCTTTACCCTATACTGGATGCAAATGGTGCGATCTGGTCAGGGCCCAACCTAGATGTTATTATGCCCACTCATGATGCGAGGGAAGAACAAGATGAAGGTGACAATGGGGCTATCGGTGGCATGTTGCCCGCCACACCCATAGGTCCAACCCAGTCCACGCCGAGGGGGGAAATCTGGAGACATGAGGAGCAACTCCACAACCAGAATTTCATAGGCTAGTCAGGGGAGTTGGCTCCTCCTAGTGCCACCAACACTTACTGTGTCACCTTCAGGCCCAACCAGGCCGCTACACTGGTGGCTAGCCTGCCCAACCCTGAGAGGCAGCCCATGCCTTTTTATAGACGGATGGCACAGATCCGGCAGACCTATTCTACAACTTGGCAGGACTCACTGAAATTAGGGTGGGGGGTTTCTATGGGTCTGTGATGGAGAGGGATCTGAAACTCCACTACTTATCGAGCGATCTCACTTATGATTTGGGAGTGGAGTTCTGTTCACAGCTCAAAGAGTGGGCCAAGGATTGTCTCTCTGAACAGGCCCAAACCTTACACAATGTGACACAAGACAAGAGGGAATCAGTTGAGAAATATCAAACCCGGCTTTCCCAGATGTTTATTAAATTGTGTTCTCGGACAGGGAGAAGGCCCATGCTCACATACTGACTACTGCATTTGTGGAGGGTCTATGGGATCCCATAAAAAAAACAGCTCAAAATGGTCAGCCACAGTACAAAGTTTTAGCCATGGATACGGTCTTACAAGTGGCTAGAGGGATTGAAAACAATCAGCAGGGGGGGAAGGAACCCACTCCTCTCATGGTGGGACATTTAAAACGTGAATGCAGGGCCCCTAGATGACCCTGAGGCATGAACCCAAATGCCCTGCCGTACGATCAACAGAAATATTCCCCACAGGAAACTGAGAGCAACTCTGAGCTTGGGCCCCTGCAACCCCAACTATAGGGTTCTGGCAAACTGTTATAACTTTTAGCAGCCTCTTGGAATTCCACTTACCACGAGATGGCACCCCACATGGACCCACACCTAAAATACCCCTAGATGTGGAAGGCCACCCCACTACATTCCTGGTTGATAGCGATGCAGCCAGAAGCGTGCTGTGAAAATCTGAAATCCCTGACCACTTCTTTCAATTCTGGACAGAGGTCAATTGTGTGGGAGTGGATGGAATACCCAATCCCATGCCTCTCACCTGCCACCTAGTGGTTGGTCTATATCCTAGCTCCAACCTCCTCTCCTGATTTGTGCTTTCTCCTACATGCCCTATGAATCTGTTGGGAACGGATCTACTCTCGGCAATACAGGCCTCGATACAATTCCATCCAGATGGCACAGTATCACTTATCAACCCTCTTTCACAGGATGACAGGTTCCTCTTGACGTTACTCCCTCACCTGGATGCCACAGATTCCCCTCAGGTCTCAATACCTCAAGATATCCTGCTCGTATTCTGGACCAGCTCTGGTGCACGGGCCCAGAGGATATTGGCAGACTACATGTTCCCCCTGTTGTGGTCTCCCTTAAACCGGGAGGCCCATTGCCCAGGAAATCCCAATACCCCCTCACCATCGCACAATCTGAGGCCATTTTGAAGCGAATTCAGATGTTTCTACAGAATGGGGCTGTTATACCTTGTACTTTACCTTGTAACACACCCCTCTTTCCAGGGAAGAAGAAGACCCCAAAGGGCCAACCGGATAAGTATCACATGGTTCAATACCTGTGAGCGGTCAACAAGGCCACAGTCCTGGAAACACCAATTGTTCCAAATCCTCATACATTCCTGTCCAATGTCCCACCAACTGCCACTGTCTTTATGGTGATAGATATGGGAAATGCCTTCTTCAGTATCCCTGTGGATCCTTCTTGCTAGTATCTGTTCACCTTCACTAATAACGGGACACAGTAAACTTGGATGGTAATGCCACAGGGGGTTGAAGAAGCCTCAGAGAGCCTCCTCATATACCTGGCAGGCCAAGGGTGTAAAGCATCCAGAGACAAGGTGCAGTGGTGTAAACCAACAGTTGTTTTCCTTTGACATTGATTAACCCATCAAGAGAAGCACCTTACCACTCAAAGGATCAGGACCATACAGAATATTGCTGTACCAAGTAAACCTAAGGCACTGCAGGCCTTCCTGGACCTTACATCCTACTGGCGTTCTTGGTTTCCAGAAGAATCTCTACTCATGCAACCTCTCTATGATGGATTTGAAGACGGATCCCTTTGTACTCTTTGATGAAGCTCTCACATCCTTCACACTGCTGAAATCATCTATTTTAGCAGCACCTGCCCTTGGACTTCCAGACCAGATGCCTTTCAAACTCTTTGCGATAAAGAAGGTCACGCACTAGGAGTCTTAGCCCCAGGCCATGGAACAGGCACCAGACCTATTGGTTATTACTCCTGCCACCTGGATCCAGTGGCAAGAGGTGGTCCTTCCTGCTTCCGATCTGTTTTCGCTGCCAAGGCCTTGCTTGACAAAACTGCAGACATTGTCCTTGGCCTCTCCCTGATACTTCTGGCTCCTCATGACATCTCAGCCGTCCTGAACCAGATGCAGCTAAAACACCTATCAATGGCCAGGCACTTGCGCCTTCAGTGTTCCCTCGTCATACCGGATAATATCACTCTGATACGCTGTTATACGCTTAACCGTACCCTCCTTCCACTTCCTTGGGGGGAGTCAACAGAGGAAGATGATGAAGCCACCAGAATAGAAGACCATGACTGCTTTCAAATTATGGAAACGGAAACTGCACATCTACCCACCATGAAAGAGGACCCTTTTGAGGACCCAGATTACACCAGTTTTGTAGATGGTTCCCATTTTGCGGATGCAGGCAGAAGATATCACATGGGCTATGCAGTAACCATGGCTACCACAGTCTTTGAAGCCAAAAAGCTGCCCCCGCACAAGTCAGCCCAAGAGGCAGAGCTCAAGGCCCTCACAGTGGCATGTAGATTGGCAGAAGGGAAGACGGCCAGCATCTACACAAATTCAAGATATGCTTTTGGGTTAGCACACAACTTCGCACCAATTTGGAAGGCCAGGGGATTCTTAACAACAGCTGGAACCCCAGTGAAACACAGTCAAGCCATTTAGGCCCAAATAGACACCCTGATATTGCCCAAACAGGTGACAGTTTTCAAGGTCCTTCTTGCACATGGACGTTTCGACTCCATGCAAGCGAGAGGAAATCATTTGGTGGACCAAACAGCCAAAAAGGCAGCCCAAGACGGTGAGGAAGACAGAGCACCTAACCATGATAAATTAAGACTTTACCCTCACCAGGGAACATCTACTACAAATGCAAAATCAAGCTTCATAAGAGGAGAAAGAATTGTGGGAAAAGGGGCTGTTAAAACTATCAGTGGTCTATATGAGAAGAACCACAGACCCTGTCTACCTAAGGCACTCTACCCAGCTGTAGTACGATGGGCAAATGGACCAGGACACCCATAAAAAACCCTTTTGAACGGCTTGATAGACAAATACTACTTGGCACCTGGAATTTCCACTCTAACAAGCAACTACTGCAGGGCATGTGCCATTTGCTCAGAGAGTAACCCAGGAAAAACTGTGAAGGTCCCCCGAAAACCGTTACACCTGTTGCAGAGGATCCAGATTGATCATATCCAGATGCCCAATTCCGGAAGGTATGAATGTGCCATATTGGTGATGGATATGTTCACTGGATTACCAGAAGGTCCTAAGGCCTGTCCCCCTATAAAATCCTATTTGGATCAGCACCCAGGTTAGGCACAATAGCTCTAGATGCAGTCTGATGTACTAACTACCTATGTTACAGCGCTTGCAAAAGAGCTAACTAAGATACATGCCCAAGTTCTCTCCTCTATTCCAGATCCTGACGCCTTCATCGGTGTCCATGAACTAAGGCCTGGAGATTGGGTGTACTTGAAAAAGTTTTTGAGGAAAACACTCAAACCACGATTCAAAGGTGCATACCAGGTGTTGCTAACCAAAGCCACCTCTGTGAAGCTTGCAAGGAAACCCCACTGGGTATATGTTTCCCATTGTAAAGTTGCAACTCCACCTGAGGATGTGGGAGACAGTATTAGCTGTAGTACTTAGTTGACTCCTAGAGTGGTTCCCGATTCAAGCCCAATAAGTAGCCATTACCAGAGAACCAAGGGTCAACACCTTCTGGTATAACTCTACCAGCACACAAGTGGCTACATACACTTTTGACTATTGTGATGTAGTACAAAGTACCCCAGTAATAAGAAAGTTGGGTGGAATGATGATAACAGAAAAGGATGGAGTGTGCAAGATGATAGGGGAAACCTGCTGTATATTTATCCCAGATAACAGAAGGCGAAATGGTAAAGTCACTTTAGAAACTCACCGATCTCTCAGAGGAGTTAAAAAGAAACTCTGGGATTGACCACCCCTGGGACAGCTGGTTTAGCTGGTTGAAGGGTTGGCAAGGGGCGCTAGTGCAGATAGAGATTGCTGTGCTTTGCATTTTGGTTATTCTGGCATTAAGTGTGTGTTGTGTTTTCCCTTGTTTGAGGAAACTACTGGAGAAGTCGATTACTGATATCAGTCCTACATATGCTAACCAAGATGTAGAGAAGGATGACAGCCCGTATACACCATTGCAGTCCCTTCCCTCTGGTTACAACACTATGATACTGTAAGGAAAATCTGTGGACCACGCCACTTTAACCTTACTGCAGCGGATGAAAGAAGAAAAAGAGCGCTACATACCCTTGAAGACAGTCTCTGCCAGTTGCCAATTAGTAGGGTGACATAAGGGGTGCCCAGGGTTACATACCATGTATTGCCCCCTATAACATCAATGACAGCTTGAAGTATTTTGTGGTAGTTGCAGATGATGCTTTTTATTTTCTCAGATGGTAAAGCTGCCCATTCTTCTTGGTAAAAAGCCTCCAGTTCCTGTAAATTCCTGGGCTGTATATCATGAACTGTGCACTTGAGATCTCCCCAGAGTGGCTCAATGATATTGAGGTCAGGAGACTGAGATGGCCACTCCAGAACCTTCACTTTGTTCTGCTGTAGCCAATGACAGGTCGACTTGGCCTTGTGTTTTGGATCGTTGTCATGTTGCAACATCCAAGTACGTCCCATGCGCAGCTTCCTGGCTGATGAGTGCAAATTTGCCAGTATTTGCTGATAACTTGCTGCATTCATCTTTCCTTCAACTTGACCAAGTTTCCTGTGCCTTTGTAGCTCACACATCCCCAAAACATCAGCGATCCAGCTCCGTGCTTTACAGTAGGAATGGTTGTTGACACCTCTCCAAATGTAACGTTTATGGTTGTGGCCAAAAAGTTTGATTTTGGTGTCATCACTCCATATGACCCTGTTCCAGATGTTTTAAGGCTTGTCTCTGTGCTGTTTGGTTTATTGTAGGTGAGATACTTTGTGGCATTTGCGCAGTAATAGCTTTGTTCTGGCGACTCGCCCATGCAGCCCATTTTTCTTCAAATGCCTCCCTATTGTGCATCTTGAAACTTGCACACCGCTAGTTTTCAGCAAGTCCTGTATTTCAGCTGATGTTATTTGTGAGTTTTTCTCTGCACCCCGAACAATTTTATTGGCAGTTGTGTCTGAAATTATTGTTAGTCTTCCTGGCCGTGGTTTGGTTTTTACAGAGCCCCTGATTTTCCATTTGTTAATCACAGTTTGAACACTGCTGACTGACATTATCAATTCCTTGCATATCTTTTTGTATCCCTTTCCTGTTTTATACAGTTCAATTACCTTTACCCATAGATCCGTTGACAATTCCTTTGCTTTCCCCATGACTCACACTTCAGAAACGGCAGTGGCTGGATGAAAGATGCAAGAGCCTGTCTGGATCCCAAAAACTCACTCAGCTTTTATGCACACATACTTACTACAAGCAAACAGGTCACAGGCGAGGATGTTACTTTACCTTTAGTAGCGATTCAAACCCATTTGTGTCAACTTCTGTGCATGTTATCAGGCCAAAATCACCACGGTATGTAAACTTTTGATCAGGGTCATTGGATGTTTTTGGTTGTCATTATGATTTAAAATGAGAAAACACAGTAGTTTGACAATATATGGCTTCACCCAACCACTAACCATGAGTGGAAAAAAAAATGTTTGTGTTATCATTCATATTCTCTGAAAAAAGGCCAAAGAAGCAAAAATTCTGCTGAGGTATGTAAACTTTTGAGCAAAACTGTAGTGCAGGGGGGACTGTTATGGAATGTGTAAGGTGAAATGGACTGACAAGTATTGTTATGTAGTACTCTGTGTGGTGTTTTGCACTCGGCACCATGTGGTGCTTTGCACACAGCACTGAACAATAGGTTATAAAAGTTGCTGTTTACTTGAAATAGGATGTCTCTTTGTACTGAGCTGGTGTTCAGTCTGATTTCTACTTCTTCTTGTGCATGCACTCTATTACATTCAAGTAGAAAACCGGTTGACAATCGTGATACAGTACCATTTAGTTGCTGATCCAAAACACAAGTTGGCCTTTTCGTGCTGGGTTCTCTCCAACTCCAGCAGTAAACAAATCCATTATTCACACATAGGCTATCAAATGAAATTATGCTTATCTTGTATTAAAGAAGTATCCAACATGAAGTATATCCTTCAAATATTATTAAATAGCATGTAGTGTCTGTTGTATGTTTATCCATTGCTTCACATTTACTTAGCTTTCATTTATCGTCCACTTCTATTATATTGTGTGTCACGTACACACCTACCAGTAGGGGCCACTGTCATGGAGTTGATTTATTTCCACTCATTTCTCTTTGCACTCGCCTCTCACTCAGGTGGCAAATCATGCATAAACCACACCCGAAAAATATATCGCTGCCACCACCTTCCTTCAATAATCAAGAAAAAAGGAAATCAGAGGGAAAGGCTCTGACCCAAAAAATACCACTTACCAACGCTTATAAGATTACCTCACTGCTCTCCAGAGGTTACAGGGGTAGAACACTTCTTCAAAGTTATAGGTTCTGAGAGCAAAACAAGGATTGACTTCTTAAAATGTGTTTAATAGTAAAAGGTACAGTGCTTACGTACAAAATACAATAAAATGACATATGTGTAACAGTTATGAAATACAAGGGAGAAAACAGAAAATTCCTAACACATACAATGGTAGATTTTCAGGCGCTGGGGCACAGAGGAAATGGAACGCAGCTTAATCAGCAATTGAACCCCAAACTGTGTACAATGATTTGAGCCTGGACAATGTGTCTTATAGGCCACTCAGCCATTTCAGGTTTCTAAAGCTGCCATCAGTTAATTATGATAATTAGGTTGTACCTAATTGGCGAGGGATACGATTAGGGCCCTTTTTTGATGACTGGTTTTATGGCTGGACAGATCAAGAGGTCACATCTGATACGATAAGGTTGTATTGGCCCAATATTAACAAAAGTAATAAAAGGCAATAAACGTTCTGGATAACAGATACACCACTGACCAATGTAAACAGGAGATAAGATGAATTGTTTAACGGGCTATATGATATTCCACAGGCCAGGGCTACAAATTCCATTTGAAGTTGGGGGGGGGGGGGTCCTACGAGTTACTGAAATAGTATTTACAATACATATAATACTCTAGTACTACATTACACCTCCCCCTTTTGGAGTGGGCATGGTGGACTGGCTCACCTGCCATCTCCTGAGCCCACCTCCACCTCTGTCCTCCACTGGTGAGAGAGACCATATGCATTACTATGCTCAATGCCCTTTTTGTGTTATATAGTAAAGTCATATTGCTGTAATACCAGGCTCCACCTGAGCAACTTCCCGTTGTCACCCGCTACTCTGTTGAGCCAGCTAAGTAGGTTGTGGTCTATGACCACTGTACAGTTGCGCCCATAGAGGTAATGCTGTCGTTTCCTCAGGACCCACACAATTGCCAAACATTCCTTCTCAATGATGGCGTAGGAGACTTCCCTCGATAGAAGTTTCCTGCTCAGGTATAGAACTGAGTGCTCCTTGACCCTTGGATTCACCTGACTGAGGACCGCACCAAGCCCATAAGTGCTGGCATCAGTCTGGACCACAAACCTGCGGGAGAAGTCTGGAGCTTGGAGGAAAGATGGCAGCCTTTTGTTTGGCAAAGGACTTCTCACATCAGGGTGTCCAAGAGACAACTTGGGGAAGTTTTTTCTTTGTGAGGGCAGTTAGAGGCTTAGCCAGGGCACTGTTGTTCTGCGCAAATCTCCTGTAGTAGCCAGCTGTACCTAAAAAGGACATCACCTGCTTCTTAGTTTTGGGAGTGGGCCAGACTGTAATTGCTTTTGCCTTCTACTATTAAGGCCTTAGCACCCCACCCCCCACACGGTGTCTTTAATAGTGTACCTCAGCCATGGCTATCTGACACTTCCCTGGCTTGATGGTCAAACCTGCTGATCTGAGCTTCTCTAGGACTCAGAACAGATGTGCAAGGTGCTCGTCCCAGGAATTGATAAAAATGGCGATGTCATCAAGCCCCTCTAGCAGCTGACTGACCATGTGGCAGGGGCATTTTTCATACCGAATGGCATAACTAAGAATTCATATAGCCCAAACGGAGTTATAAAGGAAGATCTTTCCTGAGCTGCCTTTGTCAGAGGAATCTGCCAATATCTCCTGCTCAAGTCTATGATGGTAATGTGGACACACTAGCCAGCTGATCTAAAAGCTCATCTATCCTGGGCATGGGATAGGCATCAAAGACTGTGATGGAATTTAACCTCCTATACTCCACACTGAACCTTGTTGTTTGGTCCTTTTTTTGGGCCAAGAACCACGAGTGAGGCCCAGGCCCTATGGAATTTTTGCATGACACCTAAGGCGAACATCTCTTCTATTTGCCCCATCATGTTACCTTTCACCTTTGCCGAAACTCGATAAGCAAGTTGCCCAATGGGGGTGTGTGTGCCAGTGTCCACATGGTGGATGGCTAACTGAGTCTTCCCTGGTCTACTTATAAAGGTACCTCAATAGGCGATCAGCACCTGGTGACGCTCAGAACTCTGGGTTTTGGCTAACTGAGGGTTAAACTGTGAAGCCTCAAGTGTTTCTGTGTCCTGTGTTTCAGCAAATATATCTATCAGGACATCCTTCTCCCCCTCCTCAGGCATACTGCACACAGGCAGAACACATGGCGCGCATAATGTGCTTTTAACATGTTGACATAGAACACTTTTTGCCACTTGTCAACCAGGGATACTATGTAGTTAACATCATTGAGACGTTTATGTACCATGTAGGGGGCCCTCCCATGTAGCCTGTAATTTATTCTGCAGCATTGGGATCAGTACCCAAACCTTCTGCCCTGTCTCATAGGTCCGTTGCCGGGCATTACGGTTGTACCACAGTTTTTGTTTTGCTGAATTTGTGTCATGTTGTCATGCACGATATTGCTAAGTACCTCCACCATATTCTGCAACAGATACTTCTGAGGTCTCCAGTTTTCCCTCCCAGGACCTCTGTAATAGCTGTAGTAGTTGATCCGCTGTACTACTGCAGGCGATGGTGTAAGCCACACCAGGAAGCGGAGTCTAAGGGGCCGCTGGGTTTCACCCAGCAAACCCCCAGGTCGCTACCCTTGGCACGACTTGCCTGCAGTGGTGGCCAAGGTGTGGCATGGTACAAAATCACTAGGCTGGTTCGTAGTCAGGGACAAACAGGAAGGTCAGGACAGGCAGCAAAGGTTCGTGGTCAGAGGAACGAAGGCAAAAGGTACGGTACACAATATAGAACCCTTTCTCTGTAGGCACGTGGCACTATATATCCAGTGGGGAAGTGATCGAAGCGTTCCGGATATATAGAGGTCAGCGGTCGGCAATAACCAATTACTGGCGCGCTGGCCCTCTAAATCTTAAAAGGCCGACAGGAGCACGCAGAGGAGCAGGAGCGCAGCCGGGTGAGTAGCCGCTGGTAGTGTGAGTCGCCCAGCACCCAGACTGCATGTTGACTCGTAACAGTACTCCCCCCTCCCCTTTGGCCTTCCCCTCTTTCTGGACTGCAGCAGCTGATGGTCCAGGATGTTGTCCTCCGGCTCCCATGACCTTTCTTCTGGCCTGAACCCTTTCCAGTCAATGAGAAAATGTCGCCTTCCTCTGATTGTCTTTACAGCCAAGATTTATTTTACGGCATGAACAGAGGAATCAGCTTTGGGGGCAGGAGAGGCGACTTTCTGAGAGAAACGGTTTAGGACCAGAGGTTTCAGCAGAGAGACATGGAAAGAGGTCGGAACACGTCTAGTAGGTGGAAACTGGAGCTTATAGGACACTGGATTAATGCACTTCAGAACCTCCAATGGCCCCAGGAAGCATGGGCCCAGTTTATTTTTTTATTTTTATTTTTTTAAACATATATTTATTGGTTTCAGGTAATTGTAGTACAACATTACTACATAAAGTGAGTACATAGGTACATACTTAGAAAACATGAACATGTCATTAGATCAGAACTGAGAAACCATCGTAATTTTCTCTTTTTTTTTTGATAGACAAGAAGCAATGTACAGTAGACAAACAAGAACATGTATTAACACTACTCACAGCGACACCTGTGACAAAAACAAAACAGAAAGCATTAAGCAAAAAAAAAAAAAAAAGAATTAAGCACAAAAGTATGAGGAAAGAGGGGTGGGGGGAGGACAGATACATTGGGACAGGGGCTCATCGCGAAGCATGACTGACATCGATTTCTTAATGGAAGAACAAGGAAAGTCAGGGAACCTGGCATTCATCTATCAGAATGTCATGGAGATGAACCTAGAGTTGGCATCAGAGATTAAGTAGGGTTCCCAGTGACCTGCAGGCGGCCTAGAGAATTTGTAAGGACACCCTCAAGATACCATTTAGTGTGTTTGAAAGGGGAGACTAGCTTCTGAATCTCATCAGCTGAGAGGAACGATTCAATAAAAGGTCCCCAGGTGGAGAAGAATATGTCTGCCTGGGTCTGTTTAGCATGTTCAGTTTCGGTTCTTTCATAATTGAGGTAAGATTTTACTTGAAGGATTACTTCGTCAACACCTGGGGTCCCGCTCTCCAGCCATTTGAGTAAGATGCATCGTTTTGCTGCTAAAAGCATTATATGAAGTATCTTGTGGAGTTTGGGCACGGTCGAAAGATCATGGAAAAGACAAGCTGCAGGAGTGAGGGGAACATCAATGCCCCATCTCTCCCTCAGGAGTCCACCGAGGTCACACCAAAATTTTACACTCTCAGGGCACGACCACATTCCATGGATCAAGTCAGTTTTCGGCTGTTGACATTTG
>JAODAL010009086.1:0-113150 GCA_025379985.1 Phyllomedusa bahiana
CGGGGGCTGATGGCCCACCAGTTCCTGACCGGAAGATCCAAAGTGGCGTTTGTCATCAGCCTGCTATCCGGGAAAGCCTTGGCATGGGCTACGCACCTCTGGGATAGAACTGATCCATTGACGTCGGATCTGCAGACCTTCCTCGCGGAGTTCCGCAGCATGTTTGAGGAACCTGCCTGTGCCTCCTCCATGGAAACCGTGCTCCTGAACCTGTGCCAAGGGGAATCTACCGTTGAGGATTACGCCATCCAGTTTCGTACCCTGGCGGCGGAGCTGTCCTAGAACGAGGTCGCACTGTGTGCTACTTTCAAGAAGGGTCTGTCGTGGAGAGTAAAGGATGCGTTGGCTGCGAGGGATCTTCAATCCTCTCTCTCTGAACTTATACACCTGGCCACTCGCATCGACAATCATTTTGCCGAAACGGAAGAAGAGCTCCGACAAGACTGTGCCGCCGCCCGGTCCCGTCGGCTTCCTAGCCAGGTTCTGATGGACCAGCAGTTTTCGCTGTCTCCTCAGCACTCCGCAGATGTGGAACCCATGCAGGTCGATAGAGCTCACCTCTCTGAGCAGGAATTATCTCGCCGCCGGAAGGGGAATCTCTGCCTGTATTGCGCGAGTCCCGAACACTTCCGCAGAAACTGCCCGGAACGTCCCAAACGTTCGGGAAACTCTTGCACCTAGGTAATGTGGGAGAGGCGTCCCCCTCTCCACGCCTGTCCATACCCGTACGGATCATGACGGACACGGGACTCTCGTTTCAAGCCTCCGCTTTCCTGGATTCAGGCTCGGCAGGAAACTTCATCCATCACTCTCTGGTGGCCCAATATCACCTTCCAGTGGTTCGCATGGAGAAATCACTGGTTATCGCCTCGGTGAATGGAGAGCTCCTGAGTGATTCTATTACAGTCGCTACTCGGCCAGTGTCGTGCAGATGGGAGCCCTGCACAAAGAGAGGATCGAATTCTTTGTGGTTTCCCGGTCCTCTTCGTCAATTCTTTTTGGACTACCCTGGCTGCAACGCCATGCTCCCACGCTCAATTGGAAGACTGGTGAGATTATTCGCTGGGGGCCGGATTGTCAGAGTCAATGTTTGGCCCGGTGCGCTCCGGCTCTCTACCGACGCCACTCAAACCCTTGCCTGGACTACCTGCTGCATGCCAGAACCTTGCCGATGTTTTCTCCGAGAAACAAGCGGAAACCTTGCCTCCTCATCAGGCTTACGACTGCCCTATTGAATTACTACCCGGTACCAGTCCCCCTCGGGGCCGGGTTTATCCTCTGTTGGTGCCAGAAACCCAAGCTATGTCAGCCTACATCCAGGAGAATCTCCGGAAAGGATTTATCTGCAAATCATCGTCCCCGGCTGGCGCAGGGTTCGTGGAAAAGAAGGATGGGTCCCTGCGGCCCTGCATCGACTACCGAGGTCTCAACAAAATTACGGTGAAGAACCGGTATCCTCTGCCATTAATCTCGGAACTGATTGATCAGCTTCGGGGCGCAAAAATCTTTTATAAATTGGACCTGCGGGGTGCCTACAATCTCATCCGTATCCGTGAAGGGGACGAATGGAAGACGGCATTTAACACCAGGGACGGGCACTTCAAGTATTTGGTTATGCCCTTCGGGCTCTGCAACGCCCCCGCCGTCTTTCACGAATTCATGAATGACGTTTTCAGAGACCTTCTCCAAACCTGTGTCGTGGTCTACCTGGATGATATTCTAGTCTCCTCTGCCAACTTGGAGGACCATCGCCATTATGTTCGTCTAGTGCTTAAGCGTCTGTGGGCCAATCACCTGTATTCCAAGTTAGAGAAATGCCTGTTCCACCAGACCAGCCTTCCATTCCTTGGCTACATCATCTCTGACAAAGGCCTACAGATGGATCCTGCTAAGCTGTCCGCCATCCTGCAGTGGCCAAGACCGGTCGGCCTCCGGGCCATTCAGCGTTTCTTAGGCTTCTCTAACTACTATCAGCAGTTCATCCCGCATTATTCTACGTTAATAGCACCCATGGTGGCATGCACTAAAAAGAACTCCAATCATAGGCAATGGCCACTAGAAACCGAGCAGGCATTCGCCAAACTTAAAGCCACTTTTGCTTCCGCAGGTATTCTGACCCGTCCGGATACCGAGAAGCCGTTCTTTCTAGAAGTGGATGCCTCCTCGGTCGGTGCCGGCGGAGTGCTTATGCAGAAAGGACCGAAGGGCAAGATGGTGACCTGTGGCTTCTTTTCCCAGACCTTCTCCCCGGCAGAGAAGAACTATACCATCGGTTACCGGGAGCTTTTGGCCATCAAGCTGGCGCTTATGGAATGGCGCTATCTCTTGGAGGGAGCTCGGCATACCATCACTATCTTCTCCAATGATAAGAATCTCCATTAACTCCAATCGGCCTTAAGACTCAATCTGCGGCAAGCCAGATGGTCCCTGTTCTTTTCCCGTTTTGATTTCCAGATTCCCTTTAGACCTGCAGAGAAGAACGTCAAGGCTGACGCCCTCTCCCGTGCTTGCGATGTGGTCGTTCCTCAACACTTTATCACGCCCGAACGCCTGATTTCCCTGGCTCCAGTGGACCTCAGGGATATTCCTCCTGGGAAGACCTACGTGCTTCATTGCTCTCTAATGGCCAGCCATCCAGATGCCCGTAAGTCATTCCTGCTGATTTCTTGTTTCTACTGGTGGCCGGGCCCAGTCAAGGATGTGAAGGAATTTGTAAAGTCCTGTGCTACCTGTGCCCGTGACAAGGTTCCTCGCCACAAACTCTCTGGTCTTCTGCATCCTCTGCCGGTTCACAATACTCCCTGGTCACATGTGGCTATGGATTTCATCACTGATCTTCCCTCCTCCTCGGGCAAAACCGTCATCTGGGTGGTCACGGACCATTTTTCTAAAATGGCGCATTTTATTCCCTTGCCAGTTTTGCCATCCGTTCCTCGCCTGGCCAATCTATTTTTCCAGCACGTCTTCCGTCTGCATGGACTTCCTCTACATGTAGTTTCGGATAGTGTTGAGCGATTATTATCGACAAAGTTGAAATCGGCACGGTTTTTATGTTGATCGGATTTTCGAAACACGCGATAATTTAGGTTAAATTGTGCATAATCTATTAATATTGCGCCATTTTCCAGCGCTTCCTGTCATTTTGATGGCCAGCAAATCACTTTGAGAATAGAGCAGGGTGAGCTTTGTGGTGCCCACGTCATGACTGGGATGTGTATGGTTGCATTGGCTGGAAAATTCACATGACCTGGTTTTTACATAGAACAGCCCTTCCTGTTCTTCCTCAGTGTGTGTCAGCATCTCATAGGAGTAGGACTGTGCCGTTCTCTGTCCAAACAGCTCAGCGAAATTTTTCTATTTGTTTCACACAGACAGCGATGCTTTTAGCTGTGAACATTAGAACTTAGGTAATTAGAGATTTGCAGATTTTAGGTACTTAGGCT
The DNA here is from genome assembly GCA_025379985.1 of Phyllomedusa bahiana. Lineage (NCBI taxonomy): Eukaryota > Metazoa > Chordata > Amphibia > Anura > Hylidae > Phyllomedusa > Phyllomedusa bahiana. The sequence continues at coordinate 3,444 of JAODAL010009086.1, forward strand.
GAGAATTTTAAAGGAGCATATAGCCCTGTAAAGTCACGGGAGGGAACGGGGGTAGGGGGGCGCGGGCGAGCACAGACAAACTCTTTAAAGGATAGTGGATATTGTGCAGCCCAGACTTTGTTTAGACATTGCATTGCAAGGGCTTTTTATTAACAGTTTTCTGTTGAAATATTACCTGTATGTTGGGCAGCCTGAACTTATATTAGGATACAGATCTTTTCTAATAACTGCAGGTGTATTTGATAGGTGCAAAACTCCACTTTATTATCCGTATACATTTCAGATAGGTGTTTTTTTCACTTTGGCGCAGTCCAGCTTTGTTGATAGAGGCACCTTGCACTTAAATCTGAATACAGCAATTTTGTTTTGATTTGAGGGATTTGAGAATAGCTGTGATTTGCTGTCTTTTAATAAGAGACTTTCCAAAACTCTTCCATACCTTCTCAAATTTTTATCTTTCTGAACCTGGAGCGATATGCAGGTGGTAAGTGAGCAAAGAGGGGGGTAAGACATGGAGGTAGAGGTACGAGAGAAGGTGCTCCTTCCAGTGCTGGCGATAACACGCATGCCAGCGGATCGTCGGTTGCAGGACCGTCAGGCCTGTCATCGCTGGGTCAGGGCCCTGTGAATCTAAGTAACGAACATCGTCGCCAATCTGTCCTTCAGTGGTTAATGCAACCTGCATCCAGCAGTCTTACCTCCCCGTCCTCCCAGTTACGGTCACAAATGTCGTCATCATCATCGTCATGTCGGTCCTGCGGTTTTGGGGTCATGCTGCGGTCCAGGACAGGGATAGTCAATGTCCAGTGAAACTAAAATGGTGGTTGAAAGACTCCTTTTTCCGGCACTTTTTAATCTGTGGGTTATGCAGGTTTGGGGCTCATGCTGTGGCCCAGGACATGGATAGTCAATGTCCAGTGAAACTAAAATGGTGGTTGAAAGACTCCTTTTTCCGGCACTTCTTAAATCTGGGGTCATGCAGGTTTGGGGCTCATGCTGCTTTCCAGGACAGGATATCAATGTACAGTTAAAGTAAAATGATGGATTCAAATACATACTGCCTTCTGGCACTTTTTAATTTGTGGTGTGAGCAGGTTTAAGGGTCAGGCTGTGGTACAAGACAGGGTTAGGTGAATGGTCTGTGACTTTTTTCTGTGGCTTTTATAACCTAAGTGTGTTGCCAAAGATGTAGCATGTATCCATTTGACTGTTGTGGATGTTAATTCCAGCTTCTCCAGCCCTGTTTGGGTGTAAGAATGAAGGTGTTGTTCCTCTCCCATAGACTTTAATGGTCATCGACGATAATCTATTATCGACTATCGGAAATCGTCTTGATAATTGCCGATATCGACTATCGACCCGATGACGATAGTCAACGTAATCGCTCATCACTAGTTTCGGACCGGGGGGTCCAATTTGTCTCCAGGTTCTGGCGGACCCTCTGCTCTCTGCTTCGGGTGAACCTGGACTTCTCATCAGCCTACCATCCACAAACGAATGGAAAAGTGGAAAGAGTCAACCAGATCCTGGGGTGCTATTTACGTCACTTCATGTCGGCCCGCCAGGATGATTGGTCCAGCTTACTGTCCTTGTCGGAGTTTTCGTATAACTCCTTGGATTCGGAATCGGCGGGCACATCTCCCTTCTACATCGTATATGGCCGGCATCCCCGCCCTCCGATCCTGTTGGCAGTTTCCTCCGAGGTTCCCGCGGCCGATGTTTTGGTCCGAGACATCACGAACATTTGGAGCCAGACTCGCCAATCTCTGTGTCAAGCCTCTCATCGTATGAAGGTGCAAGCTGACAAGAATAGAAGGCCTTCTACCCGGGTGATATGGTGTGGCTTTCCACTAAGTATATTCGACTCAAGATCCCCAGTTACAAACTGGGTCCCCGCTATGTAGGCCCATTTGAGATACTCAAGCGCATCAACCTAGTGGCTTATAAACTTCGACTTCTGCCTACCATGCATATTCCCAACGCCTTCCACGTTTCCCTGTTAAAACAAGTGGTCCAGATTCGTTTTTCCTGGAAGACTACCCCTCCATCCTCTGTAGCTGACTCCACTAATATCTTCGCTATAAAGGAAATTTTGGATAGCAAGACCATTAGGGGTAAGCGGTACTTCCTTATTGATTGGAAGGGATTCGGTCCTGAAGATAGGTCTTGGAAAACGAAGGCCAACATCTTGAACCCTGAGGTGGTACAGAAATTTCTCCAGTCGAGGAAGAATGGGAGGCCAAAGGGGGGGGGGGGGTACTGTCACGGACCACGCCGCAGCCCGCAAGTCGGGCTGCGGGCGCAGTCGTGACCCACCAGTCCCCTCCTGCCTTGGTACCTCTGGTGCCGCGGTCCACACCATGGGCACAGATACTCACCCTGCCGCGCTCCTGTGCTTCCGCGTCCTGTGCTGGCCGCTGGATTTAAAGGGCCAGCGCATCGGCAATTGGATGCTGGATCCTATTTAAAGAGATCACTTCCGCTTGATCCTTGCTGGATCCTTGTTGTTCCCCAGCTCCCTGCTAGCACGTTCTTCTACATACCGAGCCTGTCCGTGTTCCTTTGTCTTTGTGCAAAGCCCTTGTCTTTGCTACGCTTCCGTCCACCTACGACTACTGCCTTCCCGCCTGCCTGTACCTGGCTGCACCTCGGCTGCTGTCACAAGTCGTACACATCATGGGTAGCGACCTGGTGGAAACCCGCCACAGCAAGACCATCCCGCTTTGCGGCGGGCTCTGGTAAGAACCGGGTCCCACTTAAATTCCACTCCCTGGCGTGGCTCTCACCATCGCTTGCGGTGGTCCTGTGGATCCACAAGCCCAGCGTAACATTCTGTTTTGACATATATGGACTTTGTAACTGTAAACATATGTTCTTTACTTGATTCAACCTCCTGAGAGTTGTGTATTTATTTTTCTCTAGTATTTACAGGTTTAAAGACCACTGGCACTGCTCACTAGTACCGTGTGCTGAACAGTGTTAATGACCTCAGGGGAGCGGAATGTTCGGCCGTACTCGAAACTCCCTAAGAATAGAACGGAGAGTGGAGCGCGTGGGCCACCGGCTCTCCATTCTGAGCCATCACGTTCAAGGGCCGTTCCTGAGATGGTTGCAGGTCCCAGAGTTGATGGTATATTTTATGGATATGCCATCAAAGGGCATTGTGGAAACACCCCATGAAGTCACCATCCCTAAGGAGAATATGGACAAAACACAATACTCTGTCCCCCTCCCTCAACAGAGAAAAGAGCTTGTCCTGAGGGACAATCGGATCTAGGTCATAGAGGTGGACTCTAGGTGGGAAAACAAGAGACCAGTTATTGCCTTCTAACTGGATATGTTTAACTATTGCATTGATATAATTTGCAAACATTTCATGACTTTATTCCATGAAGAATATTTCTGCACATCATGTGGGACGTGTGTGTTGTTTTAGGCACAAAGTTCTCCAAACCTCTTGTGAGGAGAAAGATGATGCAAATGCAAAAATAAAAAAAGTTCAGACCTGATCTGAACCCAGAGCGAGATTTCTGTTGGGATCTAGAATCCTATAAAGGTCGTCCTCTGTAGATATTGATGAAGACATGGAAAGCTTCAACAAGACGGGACTCATCTAGGACTGGGTAAGACTTTGTAATTTTTTGGCTATAATATATCTTTTTTAAAAATCCTAAATGCATAATTATTATTTTTTAAAGCTGCATAAAATTTATTCTAAAACTGATAAATATTTGGTAGATAAAAATCCAACGAATATCATGTGTGACCCTATTTTACAGAATTAGGACCTAGTACTTGCTCCAGTCACTGTGCTCCTCTTTTGTACTAAAAACTCAGCTCTTTGATAGAATTAACATTAAAACGTACCATGCAAATTTTTTTAATTAATATTTTCATGATTTTTATGATTTTATGAGTCTTTATGATTTTTAACCCAATGTTTACATTCCGCTAAATTTCCTTTTCCTGTTTAATGGCTCTTATATGGTCAATTTCTTTATTGACTCCATAATAACATTTTCACATTTAAAGACCAACCTGGAAAATTGAAAAAGTGTTAAGGTGTTAAGTACAATATTATTTATTATGTTAGAAATATATATATATATATATATATATATATATATATATATATATATATATAAATATATATATATATATATATTAATATTATTTTTCTATTTTAATTATTTATTATTTTTGTATTATGGTAAATTATTATTTATTTATTATACTAATTTTTTATCATATATTTATAGAGTTTTTATGATCTTTAGCCCCATGCTTACATTCGGCTAAATTTCCTGTACTGTTTTGTTGTTCTTACACTGTACTGTCTAATTTTTAATTGACTCCACAATAACACACTCACATTTGAAGCCCAACGTGGAAAAAATTGAACCCATGAATGCAATAGGTTTTATTTTGTATGAGATACAAATATTATGGGCCACATGTGTGAAAACTGACTAGGTCTAAAATTCACTTTGTTTTCCAGAGTGCCCCTCTAATTTTTCCAGAGCACTATATGAAATTAAAGGGGCGCTCTGATTGGTTGCTATGGGAAAGAAAGTGAATTTTAGACCTAGAAAGTTTTCATACATGAGGACCTATGTATTATGCTAATGATTTATGATTACTTATGTATCATGATCCTTTTTTTAATAATACATTTATAGTTTCTTTATGATTTTTAGTTCTACGTTTATATTATATAAACCAAATAAAAATTATGACTCAAAAATACTATATAAAAATGTCAAAAATCCATTATAAACTTTATTATATCATATATGTTATACAAAACCTTCACACTGTTTTTTTTATTTATGATTTTTAACTGTTTTTTAGCTGTGATTGAAACATTGTGTCGATTTTGGGAAATGTATTTGTTATAATAAAGTTTATTATGGATTTTTGGCATTTTAATATAGTATTTTTGAGTCATCATTTTTGTTTGGTTTGTATCTGGTATATTTATGGTGACAGTTGTTTATTTGACCTGCTTCTGAATTGGTACTACGTTTACATTAGGTTAAATTTCCCTCTACCATTCAGTGTTTCTTAGGGTGCGTGCACATGGCATAGACATAAAAACGGTCGGATTATCCAATCAGTATTTTGACTTTTTTTTTAACATAAAGGGGGATGGTTTCTGACTGCGGTTTGCAGATTCAGCCGTCCCCCTTTGCATCGAACAGTTCATGTTTCGCCCGAAAATCGGGCGGATGAATAAACATGTTCTAAGGTTTTTAGACGATCGGATTTGCCGTCCGAAAATCTGAGCTGTGTGGACTACAGCTTGGAATTTCTATTAAAGTCTATGTGAAGGGTTGACAGTCGGTTAACAGATGATTTTCAAATTGGAAAACTATCTGAAAATCCGACTGAAAATCCTTGCAGTGTGGATGGACCCTTACACTGTATATTTTTTAATTGACTCCCAAATAACATATTCACATTTGAGGACCAACCTGGAAAACCCATGAATGCAATATGTTCTTTTCTGAATGAAGTTCAAATATCATTTGCAGGCCGTCCCCGGATTACGGTCAGGATAGGGACTGTAGGTTTATTCTTAAGTTGAATTTGTATGTAAGTCAGAACAGGTATATGGTACAGACTATTACAACATCCTTCTCTGTGGCCTCCCAGCTAGCATTCTTGCTCCCCTTCAATCCATCCTTAACTCTGCTGCCCGTCTTATCCACCTCTCTCCTCGCTACTCCTCTGCCTTTCCCTTCTGCCAATCCCTTCACTGGCTTCCCATTGCCCAGCGGATCCAGTTCCAGTTAGTAACCATGACCTACAAGGCTCTCCATAACCTCTCCCCTCCATACATCTCTGCCCTAATCTCCAGATATCTACCCTGACGCAACCTCCGCTCCTCACAGGACCTTCTTCTCTGCTCTCCTCCTATCGGCCCTCACACAACCGTCTCCAAGACTTCTCCCGTGCTTCACCCACACTCTGGAACTCACTGCCCCAACACATCAGACTCTCCTCCACTCTCACCAGCTTCAAAAGCAACCTGAAAACCCATCTCTTCAGGAGCCTATAACCAAAAATAACCCTGCTGTCACTAAACCCTCCACAAACATGTCTGCCCCTCACCTTCTGTCTCTTCCCATCTTTCTTGTAGATTGTAAGCTCTCACGAGCAGGGACCTCTATCTTTCTGCACCAGTTGTTAGTTATTAATTTGTCACCTTTGTACTTGTTTGACCTATGTTATGTATGAAACCTGAATGTAAAAAAATAATAATAATAACATGTAGATTTACTAATGTAACTCCAGCACAAAAGGATTTTTTTTGTTTTGGTGTTGGATAGTGCAGAGAAGAGTTTTTACATTTGTTTTGCTGTCCGTGCCCCTGTTAAGAAGATATCACCTCATGTGCTGCTGTGGCATGCTGACACTTGTCATTCCACAGCTACTATCTGCTGTGGAACATGGAACTGTAAGTGCCAGCACGCCCCATAAGTCTCTGTTTATAGCTAGGGGACAGATGTAAATTGGAATAGTGTAAGTTGGGGACTGCCTGTATTCTAATTATTAATTTTTAATATTTTTTATTTAGTATGCTAATTATTTATTGTTATTAATTAATTATGCAATTTTGTAAAAAATAATACATGTATAGTGTCTTTATCATTTTTAGCCCGATGTTTACATTCGGGTAAACTTCCTTTTCCTGCTTAATGGTTCTTATACTGTCTAATTTTTTATTGACTCCAGAATAACATATTCACATTTAAAGACCGAGCTGGAAAATTGGAAAAGAAGATATTGAACCCATGAATGCAATAGGTTCTATTCTGTAAGAAGTGCAAATATCATGTATTATGCTAAATATGTATTATTATAAGTATTATTGTTAGGGGCGTGTTCTCACGACGTTTTGGATCCTTTTTACGGATCCGTTTTTGACACATGTAAAGCGCATCCGGAAAGTGTATCCGAAAAACGCAACAGTTGATACTTTATTTGGATCCGTATTGTATGCTTTTTCACTTGCGTTTTACGGATGCAGGTTCCGACTACGTGTTTAGAAAGAGAATCTCTCTCTCCCCGCTCCTCACATCAGATCAGCTGCTGCCCCACACCTCTCATCAGATCAGCTGCTGCCCCGCACCTCTCATCAGATCAGCTGCTGCCCCACACCTCTCATCAGACCAGCGGCTGCCCGCACCTCTCATCAGACCAGCGGCTGCCCGCACCTCACATCAGATCAGCTGCTGCCCCGCACCTCTCATCAGATCAGCTGCTGCCCCGCACCTCTCATCAGATCAGCTGCTGCCCCGCACCTCACATCAGATCAGCTGCTGCCCCGCACCTCTCATCAGATCAGCTGCTGCCCCGCACCTCTCATCAGATCAGCTGCTGCCCCACACCTCTCATCAATCAGCGCTGCCCCGCACCTCTCATCAGATCACTGCTGCCCCGCACCTCTCATCAGATCAGCTGTTGCCCCGCACCTCTCATCAATCAGCTGCTCTCGCCTGCCCCGCACCTCACATCAGATCAGCTGCTGCCCCACACCTCTCATCAGATCAGCTGTTGCCCCGCACCTCTCATCAGATCAGCTGTTGCCCCGCACCTCCCATCAGATCAGCTGCTGCCCGCACCTCTCATCAGATCAGCTGTTGCCCCGCACCTCTCATCAGAGCAGCTGTTGCCCCGCACCTCTCATCAGATCAGCTGCTGCCCCACACCTCTCATCAGATCAGCTGCTGCCCCGCACCTCTCATCAGATCAGCTGCTGCCCCGCACCTCTCATCAGATCAGCTGCTGCCCCGCACCTCTCATCAGATCAGCGGCTGCCCGCACCTCCATTCAGAGTCTCCTGCCCGCACCTCCTCTCACATGCTGCAGCCGCGCCGTCTCCACGATCCCAGCCCCGCACCTCACTGTCGCTTTCCGCATCCGCTTTCAGATGCATGCGCAGCTGATACGTACCCATCAGTGTGACCGCACTTTTGGACAGGTGGCCAAAAGCGTGACTCCACTAATCTCCTATGTGGCTTATCACACTGCTAAATTGCAATAAGAATTGACATGTCACATTCTATAAAGCGGACCTGCCCCCCCCCCCCCTTCATAAAACACCTCCCGCCCTCACATCAACCTGCTGCCCGCCCCTCTCATCAACCCGGGGCTGCCCGCCCCCCTCCATTCAAGCTCCTGCCCGCCCCCCCTCTACATGCTGAAACCCGGCCGGCCACGATCCAGCCCCCGCTCCCCTGCGCTTTTTCGCACCGCTTCAGATAAAAGCGCAGCTGATACGTACCCACAGTGTGAATTTTTTGGGACGGGCCAAAGGGGGACCCATTATCTCCTATGGGCTTTCACTTGCGAAAATTTGGAAATAAAAAATTGACATGCAATTTTTAAAGGGATCCGAAAAGCGCAGGAGAGCCCTCAAAGGCGCATCGCCGATCTCCCGTGGGAACAGCGATGCGCTTTTGCCATTGAACTCAATGTTAATCACACTGACAATTGTTAGATCCGTTTTGCGGATCCGTAAAACGGATCACAAAAACGCCGTGTGAACAAGCCCTAACTCTTTACTATGCTAATTATTTATTTATTATGTCAAATATTTTTTTTTTTTATTTACTGTGCTAATTATTTTTTATTTATTGTTTATTATGCTAATCTTTTTAAATAATACATTTATAATGTCTTTATGATTTTTATATTTCCTTTTCCTGTTTGTTGGTTCTTACACTGTCTAATTTTTGATTGACTCCAGAATAACATATTCACATTTAAAGACCAACCTGGAAAAATTAAATAAGTAGATAATGAACCCATGAATGCAGTAGGTTCTATTCTGTGTGAAGTAGAAATATTATTACTATTTACATTACATTATATAATATTTTTCTGCGTTTGATTTTATTGTTTATAATTATAATTATTTGCCTTCATGTTATATTCTATTCATTAACCCTTTTACCGCTGCAACCAGTTTTGATCTCCCTAAAAGAGCCCCATTTTTTAAATCTGACGTTTCACTTTATATGGGAATAACTTTTCGGTACTTTTATCTATTCATGTGATTCAGAGATTGTTTTCTCTTGACATATTGGGCTTTAAGTAAGTAAGAAATTTTGGTCCTTGTTTATTTGTGAAAAATATCAAAATATTTTAAAAGTTAGATAAGATAGGTAAGAAAGTTATACCAAACAAAATAGTTTATAACCAATATCTACCATATGTCTACTGTAGGTTGGCATCATTTTTTAAATGTCTATAACCTGTCCCATTTATCTCTCCCAATCTTCAATACCTCCCCCATGTAATCTCCCTCCAAAACCGCCCCCCCCTACATCTTGCCCAATCCCAAAACCTCCCCTCATTAAACCCTCCATAACCTGTCCCCACCAACATCTCTACTGTAATCCCGATACCTCCACTCAGAATTCCCCCATAACCTTCCCCCCATACATCTCTGCCCAACTCCAATACCTCCCCTCATAACTCCATCCATAAGAAAGTTACCAAACAAAATAGTTATAAACCAATATCTACCATATGTCTACTGTAGGTTGGCATCATTTTTTAAATGTCTATAACCTGTCCCATTTATCTCTACCCTAATCTCCTGATACCTCCCCTCATGTAATCTCCATCCATAACCTGTCCCTCCATACATCTCTGCCCTAATCTCCTGATACCTCCCCTCATGTAATCTCCATCCATAACCTGTCCCCCCATACATCTCTACCCTAATCTCCTGATACCTCCCTCATGTAATCTCCATCCATAACCTGCCCCCATACATCTCTGCCCTAATCTCCTGATACCTCCCCTCATGTAATCTCCATCCATAACCTTCCCCCCATACATCTCTGCCCTAATCTGATATCTCCCCTCATGTAATCTCCATCCATAACCTGTCCCCCATACATCTCGGCCATAATCTGATACCTCCCCTCATGTAATCTCCATCCATACCCTGCCCCCCCATACATCTCTACCCTAATCTCCTGATACCTCCCTCATGTAATCTCCATCCATAACCCCCCCCCATACATCTCTGCCCTAATCTCCTGATACCTCCTCTCATGTAATCTCCATCCATAACCTGTCCCCCATACATCTCTGCCCTAATCTCCTGATACCACCCTCATGTAATTTCCAGGCCATAATCTGTTGCCCCTTAATTCTGACTATTAAGACCACTCAAGGCAATTGCAAAGTTATGAAAGACAGGAATTCCTCTGCCATTTCATCCTTTCCTGCTTACTAGATTACTAGCTATGCAACTGCTCTGGACTATCAGCTGACCATGTACACATATGAGCTTGATTATAAAGGATAGGTTGGTTGCTAACCATGTATAAAGCAGAGTTTAATTTTGTGGCTGGTCGCTGTCTTTACTGGTAGCTGAGAGATTGTGTCTTGTGAGCTTGTTGTATTCCGTCTTGGTATTATTATTATTTATTTTATAGCGCCATTGATTCCAGGGTGCTGTACATTTGAGGGGGGTTACATGCATAACATACACCAAACAAGTACAATGGTGACAACAAATGACTAACAACTGGTACAGAGCAGGAGAGGACCCTGACCACGAGGGTTTACAATCTACAAGGAAGGCGGAAAAAAGACAGAAGGTGAGGGGCAGACATGTTTGTGGGGTTTGGGTGGCAGTGGGATTATTGTGGGTTGTAGGCTACTCTGAAGATATGTGTTTTCAGATTATTTTTGAAGCTAGTGGAGGGGAGTCTGATGTGTTTGGGCATTGAGTTCCAGAGTGTGGGGGAAGCACAAGAGAAGTCTTGGAGACGGTTATGTGAGGAGATGATAAAATGAAGAAGGTCCTGTGAGGAGTGGAGATTGTGTGAAGGGAGGTATCAGGAGATTAGGGTAGACATATATGGAGGGGAGAGGTTATGGAGAGCCTTGTAGGTCATGGTTAGTAATTTGAACTGGATTCGCTGGGCAATTTGACGGCCAGGGGAGAGATTGTCAGAGGGCAGATGCAGAGGAGTATCGAGGAGAGAGGTGAATCAGACGGGCAGCAGAGTTAAGGATGGATTGAAGGGGGGCAAGAGTGCTAGATGGGAGGCCGCAGAGAGGATGTTGCAGTAGTCCAGACGGGCAAAAAGGACATGGACCAACATTTTTGTAACATCAGGGTTAAGGAATGAGCGGATGCGGGAGATATTTTTCAGATGGAGGCAGCAGGCAGAGGTGAGGGCTTGGATGTGTGGTTTGAAGGATGGAGAGGAGTCAATGGTTAGTTATTTGTTCCCAGTTGTTAGAGCCCTGTTCGTCCTTAGTGCTGTGTTGTTTCTGTTCCGCCCTCTGTCAGTCTTGCTTTCTGTTTTATTCCTGAGTTCTCTTTTGTAGTTTTCAGTTGTTTTGGTTAGGGTAACTAGAGCAAGGGATATTGGTAGGAATATTGTAAAGGATAGGATAGAACCAGGGGTGTCTAGTCTTAGGGTCAGCTTAAGGGACAAGTTAGGGACAAAGCTAGGGATAGTTGCTTTTTAGGGTCAGGTGTTTTTTGGTGTCCTGCTTCTGGATTCAAGTAATTTATTCTTCTATCTCTAGCCTTGAATCAAACAACAAAGCCCCAAACTCAATATAGGACTGGGGTAGTCCACCAAATTATAAATAGTCAGCAACCCCAAGGAATTATACACACAAAAGGCAAAAAAAGGGGATAGCCTAACACCATATAAAACATAACTTTTAATCAATAATTATAAAATCCCTACAAAACCCTATACTCCCCCTAATAACAAATACTTAATCCCTACCTATCAAAAACAAGGAGCAGCCGTCCCAAAAAGGACGACTCCCCCAGGAACCTATCCTCCCTACAAAACCCTATTATCCCCTAAAGTAGGCTAAAATAGCTCCACCAATAGCAACAAATGTTACACACATATACAGTAGAAATAGGGTATTAATATTGTAGTAGAGCATATAATCTCCAATAGGACCAACAAAATTCAAACACAGCCGACGTGTTTCCTCCTCCAATGTGAGGATTCATCAGGGCAGACTCAACCAAATTGGTCAAGAATATACCACTCAAGGTCCCATAGAGAATAAGCAATGTCCAATACCGCCAATAAGATGATATAGAATATCTTGTTTTTGATAGGTAGGGATTAAGTATTTGTTGTTAGGGGGAGTATAGGGTTTTGTAGGGATTTTATAATTATTGATTAAAAGTTATGTTTTATATGGTGTTAGGCTATCCCTTTTTTTTGCCTTTTGTATATCTCTAGCCTTGCCCTTACTGTCCATCGTTCTTTGGTAAGTCCCTCTACTAATTTTTTTGACACACATGTCCAATTACTTATATGCAACTGCTGGTTGGCTATATTTCCGTTTTGTTGCCGTTCGAACTGGCTTCATGACACAAAAACAGGACCTTTTCTTAATCTAGGACAACCACACTGCTTCGCTTTATTAAATTGTTTTAACATTTTTTGTCTGCAGTTTTTTAGGTCAACTTTTGCTCTTCAAGCCACAGAGAATGGTGAACACAACATCTCTCTACAGCAACAAGACTTATATATACTATGGATTGCCTGGGAGTGTGAGGGCTCTATACCTGGCTGTGATCTTCCCTTCCTACTGCTTGTACCTCCCATCGGTTATAGTCATATTATGCGTGTTCTTCTCCACCTCTCACATTCGAGAGAACGTCCGATATCTGCTGTTCAGCCACATGCTCATCAGCGACTCCTTACAACTTACCATCTCCTTCATTCTTTTTGTGGTGGCTATGCATCTTGTCTCTATGCCCGTGAAATGGTGTTGTGTCATAACTGCAATCTCGGCCACCACAGGTTTAATCACCCCCTACAATTTGGCCCTCATGTCCTTGGAGCGCTACATCGCTGTTTGTTTTCCATTGAGACATGGCATCATATGCACAGTTTGGCGCTGTAATGTGGCCATTATGGGGATATGGGTGGTTGGAGCTTTTCCTGTACTCATTGAGTTCATAATTTTGTGTAACGTCGTCGACAGCAATTTTTTTTCTTTTAAGATGCTCTGTATATGGAAATTTCTTCTAAGACACAAGTTTCAAATGATAATCAGGTTCCTGACTATTTCTCTCAGCTTCGGTATGGTGGTGTTCATCATATTCTTGACCTATATCAAAGTTATAATTGTTGCTCGGAAGATCGGGTCAAAGTCGTCTTCCGCCTCTAAGGCCGCAAAAACGGTCCTGCTCCACGGGTTTCAGCTCCTGTTATGCCTATGCTCATTCACCAACACCTTCACTGAGACTCTCGTCAAAAACCAATATCTGAACATGGCCCCCGTCAACTTCTTCTTGTTTATGTGCCTGCCTCAGTATATCAGCCCCTTTGTCTATGGGGTAAGAGACGAGGTCATCCGTAAATGTATAAGGAAATTAATCTGCTCGACTTAGAAATCGAAATCCTTGTGTAGGTCAAAATGTACCAGAAAAATAAAGTGTCGGCACTCCTACAAATCTAGTTCTGTATATACAATTTTTTTTTAAATTAATGGTTGTTCATAATTGACAAAAAAATAAAATTTTAGCTGCTACTTTATGTCCTTCTCTCATGGGTCCCAGAAGAGTTTTCCATCCCAAAATTTCAAGTCAACTATGACATTGACCACACAGTGACCTAAAAGATAAATCAATAGGAATGTCCGCAGTAAGTAGCATATCCAGCTTGAATTATAAAAATTCCTCAGATCACCAACAAGAAGGCCGGGTAATAGAGATGTGCTCAACGTGACGTGGAAAGTTAAAGTGCATGTGATGTGCCATCTTCTCAAGTGTTTGTTCAACATCTAATGAGTTCAGTCATTCCATGGTCACCACAGCTAGGACATTTCACAAGCTGAGCTTTCAAATGCTCTCAAACCTTATGTCTTGATCCCAGGCTAGAAGGCACCTCAAGGGGTCAGCACAGGTGGCCTCCCTTCGCAGATACTAGGGGAAACCAAATACTTGCTCCTGGCATAAGCTCGAATGACGAGACCACAGCTCAACAAGGTGGTCCTCTCCAAAGAGAGCCAGAGTTGCAGGAGGAAAAGGAACCTACATTCCTCCTTAGACAGTAGGGAGGGTCCCAGAAGGGTTTTGGATTACAAAATGGCAGTGACCACAAAACAGCAAAAATAAATGAATATAAATGTGTGCCGTGGGTATTGCTGAGACATCGACAGGAATTCAAAAAATTCCTCATATCGCTTAACCAGAAGGCTGGTGTAAAAGAGGTGTCAGCTCAAAGGCAAGTGAAAAGTTGGGGTCACTTCACACTTTGGGCTTTCAAATCTTCTCAAACCTTGTGGCTTTGATCCTGGGCCCCAGATATGCTCTCTTCTATCGCAAAACCTCTCTGAAAAGAGAAGGGCCCCCTCTAACCTCTTTTCCCATCCCTGCCAAGCTAGAAGGCTATTGCAAGGGGTCAGGGCAAGTGGTTCCCCTTCGTCAAATCTATGGGAGAACCAATTCTCACTCCTGGCATCAAACTGGGTGTCAAGCCCAAGCCTTAATCAAGGAGCTTAACAAGGTTGTTCTCTCCAGGAGTGCAGGGGAAAAGGAACACAATAGCCAAACATTTCTTCCTAGACTTTAGGGGAGACCTTTAGATTCCGAAATCCTAGTGGCTTCCAATAGTGACAGTGACCAAATGGTGACATAATAAATAGTGAAATAGGAATGTCCACAGTGAATACTGCATCGGGCTTGAATTCTAAAAATCCTCATATCACCAACCAGAAGGCCGGTTAATAGTGACGTGTGCTCAATAGGACATGGAAAGTTGAAGATTCAGATCAAATGTGCCATCTACTCAAGTGGGGTCTCTTATCCGGTGAGTTCGGTCACTTCAAGGTCACCACACCTGGGGCAATTCACACCTTTAGCTTTCAAATCCCCTCAAACCTTATGGCTTTGATAATGAGGCCCAGGATGTGGTCTATCATAAGCCATCTCTGAAAATAGAAGGACCCTCTCTAACCCTCCCATCCTATCCAGGTTGGAAGGTCACTGCAAGGAGTCAGAACAAATGGCCCAACTTCATGGAAGCTAGGGGAGATCCAAAACTTGCTACTGGCATCAGTCCAGGCAATGAGCTCAACCCTCTAACAAAGGGCTCAACAAGGATGAGCCAGGGTTGTAGGGGGAAAGGAACCTGATGGACAAACATTGCCGCCAAACATTAGGGTTCCAAGAAGGGCTTCACATCTCAAAAATCCAAGTGACAAACAACAGTGCCATAAAAAATAAATACATATGAATGTCTCCAGTGAATCGTGAACCAGAAGGCCGGGTAATAGGGACATGTGCTCAAAGCGATGTGGAAAGTTGAAATACAGTGCAAAGAGCCATCTTCTCAAGTGGGTTCCAACACCCAAGTGAATTCACTTACCCCATGGTCACTGCACCTGGGGTAATTCACACCTTGAGCTTTCATATCCCTTCAGACCACATGGCTCTGATGCTGGGTCCCAGGTTACCTATAGACCACATATAAACCAGAATGATACCCCAGTATGCCCGTCCATATGTCAGTGAGGTCTTCCAAGACACTGATAAGAGCAGATACTACATTTGATCTTAGTTAAAAGGTCGATATGCAACTTAATGGTGTTGTCCCATAGAGAATTCACTTACGTATGATGTACTGGGGCCTACAGACACCAAAGAAAACTGGTTGCTCTCTTGGGACCTTACCCATGAGTTATAGAGCCAAGCTGACAGACCTGGACTGTCAACATATAACATAGCAGGTCTTTCATTTTATAGGGATGTTTGGCCTCATTTATCACAACTGTCTAAAAGTAAAACTGCTTTTTGTCCATAGCAACTAATAGGAGCTTGTAGCAACCAATTAGAGCCCATAGCGACCAATCAGAGTCCATAGCAACCAATCAGAGCTCATAACAACCAATCAGAGCTCATAGAAACCACCAAGAGCTTATAGCAACCAATCAGAGCTTATAGCAACCAATCAGAGCCCATAGCTACCAATCAAAGCCCATAGCAACCAATCAGATCTCATAGCAACCAGTCAGAGCTCATAGCAACAAATCAGAGCCCATAGCAACCAATCAGAGCTCATAGCAACCAATCAGAGCTCATAGCAAACAATCACAGCCCATAGCAAATAATCAGAGCTGATAACAACCAATCAGAGCACATAGCAACCAATCAGACCCCATAGCAACCAATCAGATCTCCTAATAACCAATCAGAGCCCACAGCAACCAATCAGAGCTCATAACAACCAGAGCCCATATCAACCAATCAGACCACACAGCAACTAATCAGAGCCCACAGCAACCAATAAGATTCCATAGCAACCAATCAAAGCCAATAGTAACCAATAAGCACTAATAACAAACAATCAGATCCCATAACAACCAATCAGAGCTCATAGCAACCAGTCAGAGCTCACAGCAACCAATCAGAGCTGAGCTTTCATTTCTCCAGAGTAGTTAAAAAAATTAAAGTTCATCTCTGATTGGTCACTATGAGCTCTAATTGGTTGCTGTGGGCTATGATTGGTTGCTATGAGCACTGATTGGTCACTATGAGCTGGTGCATGCAGTGATTGGTGGTCTATAGCCTCTACAGTACAGTGCGGTACTACATGTCCTGTACTGCTCTGACATGTATTAGTGAGGTGCATGCAGTGATTGATGGTCTATAGCGCCTCTCTACAGTACAGTGGGGTACTGCATGTCCTGTACTGCGCTTACATGTTTATGTATCAGTGATTGGGCTATGGCCCTCTAACTGGGTATCATGTCTTCTGCTCTAATGTATTGTGAGGTGCACATGATGTGTCTAACCCTCTCTACAGTACTGTGAGTATACATGTCCTGTACTGCTCTTACATGTATTAGTGAGGTGCAGGCAGTGATTGGGTCTATAGCCCTCTACAGTACAGTGCGGTACTACATGTCCTGTACTGCCCTTACATGTATTAGTGAGGTGCATGCAGTGATTGGTGGTCCATAGCACCTCTCTACAGTACAGTGCAGTACTACATGTCCTATACTGCTCTTACATGTATTAGTGAGGTGCATGCAGTGATTGGTGGTCTATTGCCCTCTCTACAGTAGAGTGCAGTACTACATGTCCTGTACTGCTCTTACATGTATTAGTGAGGTACATGCAGTGATTGGTGGTCTATAGCACCTCTCTACAGTACAGTGTGGTACTACATAACCTGTACTGCTCTTACATGTATTAGTGAGGTGCAGGCAGTGATTGGTGGTCCATAGCTCCTCTCTACAGTACAGTGCGGTACTACATGTCCTGTATTGCTCTTACATGTATTAGTGAGGTGCAGTGATTGGTGTTCTATAGCACCTCTCTACAGTACAGTGCTGCACTACATGTCCTGTACTGCTCTTACATGCATTAGTGAGGTGCATGCAGTGATTGGGGGTTCTATAGCACCTCTCTACAGTACAGTGCGGTACTACATGTCCTGTACTGCTCTTACATGTATTAGTGAGGTGCATGTAGTTATTGGTGGTCTTTAGCACCTCTCTACAGCACAGTGTGGTACTACATGTCCATGGACTCCTCTTACAGGTATTAGTGCGGGACATGCTGTGATGGTGGTCTATATCCGCTCTCTACAGTACAGGGCGGTACTACATGTCTTGTACTGCTCTTACATGTATTAGTCAGGTACATGCAGTGATTGGTGGTCTAGTAGCGCCTCTCTACAGTACAGGGCGGTACTACATGTCTTGTACTGCTCTTACATGTATTAGTGAGGTGCAGGCAGTGATTGGTGGTCTATAATGCCTCTCTTCAGTATAGTGTGGTACTACATGTCCTGTATCACAATAAATCACCAAACATCTCCAATATTACAATAAACCCCAAAATATGTGTTGTTTTTTTTTTGGTCATTTCACGTCCCATAAAAATTGGAATTAAAAAAGTTGCATAAATTCCAAACTGCTTGCAATAAAAAGTGCACTTCAGCCGCAAAAAATCTTGACACGGCGCATATTTCAAAAACAGAAAATGTTTGGAATTTTTTTACGGTACCAAAACATAACGGAAACCAGACATGTTTGGTATTGGCAGAGTCGTATCAACCTGCAGAATACAGGAAACACATCATTTATACCGAAGATTGAACACTATAAAAGCAAAACTCCCGCAAACATGGCACAGGTATGTTTTTTTCACATGTTGCCCCACTTAGTATTTTTTTGCCGTTCCCCTGTATATTCTATGGTAATATGAATAACACCATTAGAAAGAACATCTTGTCCTGCAAAATAAAAGCCCTCATGTGTCTATGTAGGTGGAAAAATAAAAAAGTTATGACTTTCAGAAAGCGAGGAGGAAAAAAACTTAGAGCCATATTATTATGACCGTCCGTCAGGAAGGGGTTAGGAGATTTGTACATTTGAAAGTTTTCTTCACATTCGCCATCTGCAGTCGTCTGGGCCAGAAAGAAAGGTTTTATCCCGGGGAAACTTAAACCTTTAACTTGTCTCTACTTGTAAATCCTCAAAGGATCCGGTAAAGCGCGAGGATCTCTGGAAGTTTAGTCTTGGGAAATCTCTGGCAATCTGCAGCCCAAATAATCACTAGAAGTTGTAGTTTGTTTAACACATTATATTCTGGGAGGGTTTCAGTCTGACGCGATTGTTTGCAGGTAAAAGGCTTAACAGATTTTTTTTATTTTTTGTAAATTCAACCAAATTGAGCATTTTTGACTCAAACTCTTTCTCTATGAGAAGTAGTGCAGAAAAAAGGCAGAAAAATCTTCTCACTTTAGATGTGGATTTGCTTTTTACAATCTCTAGACATGAAATTTAAAGGGGTTTTCTCACTACATAGATTCATGTTACCACAGTCCTGTTTTCTTGGTTTCACTTTGAATTCAGGGGCGTGTTTACTGGCTTCCACTAGGCTGCAGTAGAAGCCAGGTCTGTAGCTATAGCGACCAGTGCTGGCAGCCTATCAGGAGAGATCGAACAGTGCTGGCAGTCTATCAGGAGAGATCAAACGGGTCTGTAGCTATAGCAACCGGCGCTGGCAGCCTAACAGGAGAGATTGAACAGGTCTGTAGCTATAGCGACCAGCGCTGGCAGTCTATCAGGAGAGATAGAATAGGTCTGTAGCTATAGCAACCAGCACTGACAGCCTATCAGGAGAGATCGAACAGGTCTGTAGCTATAGCAACCAGTGCTGGCAGCCTAACAGGAGAGATTGAACAGGTCTATAGCTATAGTGACCAGCGCTGGCAGTCTATCAGGAGAGATTGAACAGGTCTGTAGCTATAGCAACCAGCACTGGCAGCCTATCAGGAGAGATTGAACAGGTCTGTAACTATAGCAACCAGCACTGGCAGCCTATCAGGAGAGATTGAACAGGTCTGTAGTTATAACAACCAGTGCTGGCAGCCTATCAGGAGAGAATGAACAGGTCTGTAGCTATAGCAACCAGCGCTGGCAGCCCTAACAGGAGGATATTGAAAGCAGGTCTGTATGCACTATGCCAAGGCTGGCAAGATCTTATCAAAAAGAACAGGTCTGTAGTATGAACCCAACTGGCAGCCTATCAGGAGAGATTGAACAGGTCTGTAACTATAGCAACCAGCACTGGCAGCCTATCAGGAGAGATGGAACAGGTCTGTAGCTATAGCGACCTGAGGGGCTGATACAGCCCATACAAAGGGGATATCTAGGAATAGGTAGGACACTGGTAATGGACACATATTGCAAAGTGACTTGTATTTGCAAGATCTTTAACATAAAAAGCAACGATCCTTGTAGTGAGACGACCCCTTTATTGTGTGAAATTGATTACTTTTAACTCCTTACCGACATGTGATGTGAATTTCCCTCGTCATGCCGGTACAGTGCTACAGTATGTGGCGGGCTCATGCACTGAGTCCGCTCCATAGGAGACAGGTGCCGGCTGATTATAATGGCTGACACCCTGCTAACAGCAGAGATTGGAACCAGCACAGGAAGGGTATGTTCACACAACGTAATTGTGGGGCATATTTTGGCACTAATTGTACTGCAATACGCCCGAAGTGCGCCTCACAATTGCGGTAATTCATTGCTCTCATAGAGAACTATGAATTACCTCCATATTGAACGCTGGGTAAACAAAGTGGCATGTCACTTCTCCCCCATTTTTACGCACCGGTGATAATAGAAGTGAATCGGGTCGCTGGCCAATGTGTTCTTATAAAACACCTGGCGTATTTCAGTGCGTACAGTACGTGCCGCAATATGCCATGTGAACATAGTCTAACAATAAGACTCTTTGTAGCCCATAGCAACCAATCAGTGTTCATAGCGACCAATCAGGACTCAGGTTTCATTTTCCCAGAACAGTATATGAAATGTAAGCTGTGCTCTGATTGGTTGCTATGGATTCTGATTGGTTGTTATGGATTCTGATTGGTTGCTATGAGCTCTGATTGGTGGCTATGAGCTCTAATTGGTTGCTATGGGCTCTGATTGGTTGCTATGGGCTCTGGTTGCTATGAGCTCTGATTGGTCGCTATGGGCTCTGATTGGTTGTGATGACCTCTGATTGGTTGCTATGGGCTCTGATTGGTTGCTGTGAGCTCTTATTGGTTGCTATGGGCTCTGATTGGTTGATATGACCTCTGATTGGTTGCTATGGGCTCTGTTTGGGTTGCAATGACCTCTGATTGTTGCTAGGGGCTCTGATTGGTTTGTCTGTAGCTCTTATTGGTTGCTATGGGCTCTGATTAGTTGTTATGGACTCTGATTGGTTGCTATGGGCTCTGATTGGTTGATATGACCTCTAATTTGTTGCTATGGGCTCTGATTAGTTGGAATGAGCTATGCTTGGTTGCTTTGGGCTCTAATTGGTTGCTATGGGATCTGATTGGTCTCTTTGGTCTCTGATTGATTGCTATGGTCTCTGATTAGTTACTTTGGGCTCTGATTGGTTGCTATGGCCAACATAGACAGTCTTCCTACATGAGGCCTATGTGTTTCTGTGCTGTAGATTCTATTCATTCATCTACATTGCAGTATGTGACACTTTAGCTCCATTTTTCTGCCCCATCGTATCACACACAAACCTAAAGTGTGGTTCTGTTAGATGTAGCACAACGTGGGAGACGGGATGTGGACAATGGATACAATATGCTTAAGGGAATGTTCACATGGTGCATTGCAGCCCGCACAGTACTCTCCACTATACGCCATGTGAACATACCCTCAGGAAGGAAGTGATAGAACCGCCATCTTTGTTCATCCTTCTGTATTGTTTATGCAGTGCAGAAGGGTGTACAGTGGTCAAGTAGCTTTGGGGGACTCAATTTTAAAATATAAAAAAAAAAAACTATAAAGTATAAAGTTGAATTCCCTCCCCTTTGTCATGTAAAACAGGGGGTGTGGCCACTCGAACCATCAAGGTGGCACGCTGTAATTCAAAATCTCCCTGAAGGCCACTTCCAAAAGTTGGCAAGTATGAATATAAGGGCAGATACTGATGGACAATCACTCACACACTGACTATCCATGAGGGGGCAACTGCTTAGTACATACCTGCACATTGGATAAGAACCCGTTCACACCAGAAAGGCCGGGGCCGGGTGCGGGGGCGCAGCCCTAGGAGTAGGCCCCACATGACCCGGCGGGTCTGCAGTGGCGTGAGGTCAGTGGAGGGTTATGCGCGCGGCAGGTGGGGGGGGGCCGACATGCGAGGCCGCATCCCGTGCCGTGCGCCGGCTGTTAGTCAGGGCGGAGCGAAGCGCGAGTCAGGGGGAGGGGCCGGTATATAAGGCCGAGCCCCGCGCCGCGCGCTGGCAGTTAGTGGGGAGACATTCAAATCTGTACCACCAACGCACTTCACTGAGGAAAAAAATGGCCAACGTTGGGTGTGGAGGAGCTGCTGGCGCAGCTCAGGCAGGCGCAGGGGAACGAGGCCCAGCCTGGCTTCATGCAGGTACGGGCGCACTGGGGGGGGGGAGTTTTGGTGCCCGTGGCTGCTGTGCGGGCGTCGCTGCCTCTCCGGGTGTGGGCCCTGGGCCGGGGGCTTCATCCAGGCGCCGGGATCCCCCTCCGGGCGCTCAGCCCTGGGGGTAACCCCAGGGTCCGCGCACGCCGTGGGAGCCCCTCTGGGGGACCCCCCAGGGGGCCCGCGGTTCACCGGCGGTCCCCGCGCGGCTCGGCCCGGGGAGGAACCCGGGTTAAGGGGGGGACCCCAGCGGAGGCAGGGGGTTTTCCCCCGGGGTCTGGGGGGGCGTCAGGGGGTGGTCCTGTCTCGAAATTGATTCAGCGGCGGGGCCCCGGTGAAGACCCGGTCGGAGGCCCCCGGGATCGGGGGGGATGAGGCCGGAAACTTTGCAGCAGTTAGTGGTGCGCCTCTGGTCGTGGAGCTGAAAAATGGTGGTCGGCGGGTTTTCGGGTCGTGGCCCCAGGACTTCGTTTTGGGGGTCCACTTGGGGGCCCTCGACGGGGTTTCGGTGAACGGTTCGGTGGAGGCCACTGGTCCGGGTGGGACGGCCCCTTCTGAGGTTGGCATTCGCGGGGAGTCAGCACCGCCGAGCCCCGGGCGACCTCTTCAGGTCGGGCAGCGCGGCTGGGGGGAAACGCTCCCGTGCACCCCCTGGTGATGCCCTTATGGTTTTTTTTGTCCCGTCGGGGTGTTGTCACGGGGTTCGGAAATAGGGTACTCCACGGGGGGGGGGGTTTCCGACGTGGCAGGAGTTGGGGGCAGTTTAAGGGATTTATTGGTTCTTTTTCAAGGATCGAGCGGGCCGTGGGCCCGTCTCCGGTATCGGCATGGGGTTTCGGCGGGGGACTTTTTTGGGGGTCCGCTACCCTTCGATGGGGGCCTAGGATTTGGGGAGGGGGTAGTACAAAAGGGAAAAGGGGTGACTGTTTCGGTGAGACCGAACGGATTCCCTGGGATGGGTTTCTTTTAATGATAAGGCAAAAGGGGAAGTTTAGTATGTTTTGAGGGTCCGTTAGGTGCAAATTAAAAAAGGGAGGTTTAAAGGAAAAAAATTGGAAAGACGAATTCGTCAGTCTTTTCCCTTTCCCCTCTTAAAAAAATTTAATCTGCAAAGGGAAACGGGACGAAAGAAGAAAGGGAAGGGGAGAAAAGGGGTGGGGGTTTGTTTCGCAAACCTTCGCAAATTGGCTCCGGCTTCGCCTTTTTGGCACGTCATTGGAGAAAAACCCGGGAACTGTTCGGAATTTTTTGTACATGGACCCCATGGGGGGAAGCCAGAGATTTATGGGGGTCAGGGGGCTCCGCCGCAAGCAATTTCGTCAGCGGAAAGCGGGCGTCCTTAAATTTTCCGGTGGGTTTCATAAGGACATCGGGTTATGGGTTGCGGGTTATGGCCCCCACGCGTTAGGCCCCCCTTTCGGGGGAGGACCGGTAGTCCGGGCAGCAGGGGGTAGGGTGTTTGGGGGCCGTTCCCAAGGGGGTTTAAGGCCGGTATCTGCTGGCAATTTAAGACAACCGTGTCTTTTGGGGGACAGGCTGCCGTTTTAAATGTCTGCCCGTGTGATGCAGCATCCCGGGGGGCTCAGGTGTAGGGAAAGGGGAGGGAAGAGGAGCAGTGCTTCTCAGGGGAGTGAGCCGGGAACATCCTCGCGATGGGCCTATCAAAATAGGTACCCGGGTTTGGGCGGCGGCCGTTATTGGGAAAGGGTTTAGCAGGGTTTTTGTCCCGTCCCTACTCTTTTTCCCCCTTTTCTACAAAGAATTTAAGGCGGCAGGTTAAACACGGGGGTTTGTGGAAAAAGTTGGCTAAGGAGGTTGCACTGGGTAGAATGGCAGGCCATTTGGATCCTTCCGATTCCTGATCGGGTTTGTTTTTTCCTTTGGGAGTGGCCCCAAGAAGAACCCAAAAATTAGGCGATTATCATCGTCATTTCCTAAAGGGTTATCAGTGAACGCGGTATTGACCCCGAACTCTGTTGGGTGGTCTTTTCTTCTTTTGACGCAGCGCTTCGCTGGGTTTGGAAGTATGGCCGTGGGGCGCTCATGGCCAAGAGGATATCGAACCGCCTTTGGGCTGTTGTCGGTGCACCCGGGTGTGGCGGCTTTTATTTGTTTTTGGGAAAGGGGGGGGTTCTATGGGATCGGGTTTGCCAATGGGATGTTAATATCAGCTTCTACTTTAAAGCATTTGTCCCTTTTTTGGAGTGGGGGGTAAGGGACGTGTCGGGGTACCCTGGGTTATCCCTACTTGGATACTTTTTATGCATTCCCCCAGCGGATAAAAGGGTATGGGGTCGCTGTTGGGATCGATGCAATGGGTAGCGGGGCATTTCCCGGGGTTCCATTGCCCCTGAGAAAACGGGGGCCCTACTCGGCTTTTAAATTTTTTGGGCATTAGGATGCCTTGCTATGGAATGTAGCCTGCCGAGGAAAATTTGGGAGGATATGGGGCGGAGATGGGAAGATCAGGGAAGCAAGAAGGTAATGCTTGGGGACCTACAGTCCCTTTTGGGCAAGCTGAATTTTGCCTGCGCATTTTCCCCATGGGGAGGGTTTTTTTCTAGGCTTTTGGCGGGGGCTACGGGGGGGGTTTTGTGCCCCTACCTTTTTTTTGGGTGTCCGGGGGGATGAAGCGGATTGGGGTTTGGTATTTTTTTTTAACGTAACGGGCGTTTTTTTTTGGATGGGCGGTCTCCAATCCCGATTTGGAAGCTTTATGGGCGGCAGGGATGGGGTTTCGGAGTTACGCCAGGGTGATTGGTGTGCGGGACTTTTGGCCCCGGTTTGGGGGAAGGGGGGGGGTCAGGAACCTGCCCCTGTTGGAGCTGTTCCCGATAGTAATGGCAGGGGAAAATTTTGGGGTGGCAGTTCAGGGACGGGAAGATTCGTTTTAATGCGATAACATAGTTTTGTGCAGGCTTTAATTGGGTATCGCCTTTCTCCTCCTGTTTTGTTTACTGCGGGGCTAGTATTAAGAGTCGGACTGAATATGTGGGGGTGGCGGCCCCTTTCCCGGGGGAAAAAAAATGTTTTGCCGATGCTTTACTCTTTTCCCTTTGGAGCGCTTTCGGGAACTGGCCCGGGGGGCGGGGGAATGGGGGGAGTCCCCCCAACTTTGGACCTTGGTTTCGATTCCGCAAACCCGGGTGGTCCGGGGTCAAGCAAGAGGAACCGGGGGTGCTTACCCCCCATCGTGGGCGCTTTGGGAACGTTGGTTGGAGTAGGGTCCCTTGCACGTACCGGAACGGGGGCGGGGCTTTTTAGCTGCATTGGGATGCAGCAAAAGAAGGATGGGCGGATCCAAGGTGTGCGCTTTTTAATCGGCCCCAGCATTTTGGGTTTTTAAAGGGCCCAGGCCCTTAAAGGATGTGACAAAGTCATTTTGGGGTTCAACACGTTGAAAGGTTATAGACGGGATCTCACAAGGGGGTGGCGTCGTCCGGTGTGTTTCCGCTGTTAGAAAAACTTGGGGAGAAGCTGTCGGGTATTTTCATCAGGTTTTGAGGTTCGTTGTTTGCCTCGCGTTTTTTTTGGCCTTTTTTGGGGCGTTCAGGGTTGGGGAAATCATCTGTCCAAGAAAAAAAATTGGTGGAAGGGTTTGGGCCTTAGTGGATGTTGATTTTCCTTAATGGGAAATCTTCAAGTTCGTATCCTAGGTCAAAGACTGATCAACGGGGCCCAGGGGAAATTGGTGCGGGGAGCGGTTGAAGGGGGCCCCCATGTGCCCCGGGGGATTGTTTTAAAATTTTTATGAGGAACGTGGGGGGGCACCCCCCTTTACTGGGGTTTATGCGGCGGGGAGTTTCTATCCCGGTTCCAGTTTACAGCGTTTTTCGAGTGCTTTGGGGGATTTGGGGAGGGGTCCCACCAATTTGCGCCGCCTCCTTTTGGATTGGTGCTGCCAGGAAGCGGCAAGTTTGGGGTTGGCCGGGGCGGGGGTGCGAAAAATAGGGCCAGGGGAAACCGAGCGTTACCGGTTATATATTGCCTCATTGGTTCGTGGTAATGAAAGGGGGGGGGGGGGGAGATTTGATTGGGAACAAGGAACGCAATTAGTGGGGGGCAGGTTTAGCTTCTGTTTTCGGAATAAGTTGTGTTCTGTATTAAATTTTCATTACAGGGGGTTTCCTGGTTTGGTCATGGAATTCATTCGTGCATTGGGGTTCCCAGAGAGCGGCACTCGGAGAGTGGCGTCAGCTTGGTTTTCCCGGAAGAGGTCGCAACTTTACGATGGATTGGCAAGCGTGGGATGGTCTGGAGTCAAGTCCGTCAGACTTTTAATGTCTAGTGGGCTGGGGTCGGCCCCCCCGATATTGTGGTCTTTCCCCATTGGGGGAACGATCTGGGGATGGTCGTTGCGGGAGGTAGGGGCATCGGCATGATTTGTTGGATTTTGGGCCATGTACCCCAGGATGACGTGGTTGGTCAGATTAGTGCCTACGGGGGTGGAGGGATGCGGAATTCTCCGGGGATTAACCGGGCAAGAATCAAGGGGAATGGGCTTTTTGGCTTTCCCCATGGTTGGGAAAGGGGGGTTTATGGTGCGGAAGGAGTTGGGGCCCGGGGGGGAGATTTTTGGCGCAGTAGGTGTTCACCCTTAACGCCATCGGCCTGGATCTTTGGGTTTTAGGCTTCGTGAGGGGAAATTGAGAAGCCCTGGTCTGGGGGGGGCGTCGCCTCGTAAGGGAGTCCGCGCGCTGTTGGCGGTTTTTTGGGGCCTTGGAGGTGGGGAAAAAATTTGTGGGGGAGTCTCCGTTTGGTCCCATGGTTTAGTGACCAGGTGGCGAAGGGGGGGGCTCCACAGGGGAGAGGCCTTGGAGCGCAAGAATGGTTAGCCGCCAAGGTGGTTTTGGGGCCCGAAACCCGGGGGGTTGACGGTTGGGGGGAAGGCTGAGAGATAAGGAGGGGAATTTTGCCAGCCATGGTTTTGGAAATATAGCTCCAAGGGCCCCAGCCCCCCAAATTTTTGTTAGGGATAGTGCGATTTGGTTTTGGGAAAGGGATATGGAAAAAAAGGGGATTTCAGAGTTCTTCAATACCCTTTTTATTAAATATTTTGTTTCTTGTTTGTGTAATAAAAAGGCTGGTGGCCCCTTTTATCCAACCCTGTCTCAGTGTCTTTTTGGAAAAAGGGAAAATCAAATGGGTGTGGGGATTG
Organism: Phyllomedusa bahiana; assembly: GCA_025379985.1. NCBI lineage: Eukaryota > Metazoa > Chordata > Amphibia > Anura > Hylidae > Phyllomedusa > Phyllomedusa bahiana. The sequence goes on from JAODAL010009086.1 coordinate 30,557, forward strand.
GCATGGATAGCCATAGTAGCGCGCCCGGGTCAAGCCGGGGCCGGGAAAGGGGGGCCAGCCCTAGGAGTAGGCCCACTGACCCGGGGCGTCTGCATGGCGTGGGTCATGGGAGGAGTTAGCGCGGGCGGTGGGAGGGGCCGACTTTCGAGGGCCGCATCCCGTGCCGTGCGCCCGGGTGTTATAGGGGGGACGACGAAGGGGTGGAGGGGGCCCGGGATATAAAACCGAGCCCTGCCCCGCGCTGGCAGTTAGTGGGGGGACATTCAAATCTGTCCCACCCACCCCCCTTTTTTGGGGTTTTAGGGGGGGGGGGGGTTGGGGGGAAAGCAGGGCACAGAGAAGGGGGTATTTCGCAGGCCGGGGGGGTTTTTGGGGGGCCTTTTGGGGGTGTAAAAATTAGTGGGGGGGTCAGGCTCCGCTTTTGGCTCCGGGTTGATGACCAGGTGGGGAAGGTTGGGGTCCCAGGGCAAGGCCTTTGGGGGCGCAAGAATGGTTGCCGCCAGAGGTGGCTTTTGGTGCCCCCGAAACCGGGGGGTTGACGGGTTGGGGGGGAATGCTGAGAGATAAGGAGGAGGAAATTTTCCCAGAACATGGTTTGGGTTTGGAAAAACAAGCTCCAAGGACCCCCACCCCAAGTTTAGTTTGGGGTTTGTGTCAGATGGTTTTGGGAAAGGGGAAAAAGAAAATGGGTATTTGAGTTCTTTAATACCCTTGTTGAAGGATTTTTTTAATTGTTTTTTGTAATAAAATGGCTGCTGTGGCCATTTATCCAACCCCTGTCTCATGTCTTCTTTGGAAAAGGAAAAATCAAGGGGGGTTGGGTATTTTGGGCAGGATAGCCATAGAAGGCGCTGCCCGGCAGCAGAAACGACAGCACCTGCAGGGGAAGACTGTCAAGTGCGAAAAAAACTGATAAACAACCACTCACCAGTCCAGACCCGGAGTCGATTGTGAGCTCTTTTCATCGCTTGAGGCCTTAAAAAACCGGTTTTTCGACGTTGGCGATTCCAACAATAAGTTTTATGTCCCCCCGTATGGATATAAAGGGGCCAAGAAAATTATAGTCCCCAGTAAAAAGGATAGGGGCCCCCCGAAGTTAATGTCCCCCCCGTTTAAATAATAGGCTCTTCCCGAAGTTATATGTCCCCCCTAAGGGAATAGGGTTCCCCAGTAATTTTTTTTGTCCCCCCGGGATGGAAATAGAGCCCCCCGAATTAATTTTTCCCCCTTTTAAAAATAGGGTCCCCCAGTAAGTTATATGTGCCCCAGTATGTTGATATATAGTTTATATGTGTAGCAGTAGGTATGTATATAGGTCCTCCAGTAGGTAGGTATATAGGTAATAGGTCCCTCAGTGAGTATATAGGCAGGTTATAGGTCCCCCAGTAGGTATATAGGCAGGTTATAGGTCCCCCAGTGGGTATATAGGCAGGTTATAGGTCCCCCAGTAGGTATATAGGCAGGTTATAGGTCCCCCAGTGGGTATATAGCCAGGTTATAGGTCCCCCAGTAGGCATATAGGTCCCCCAGTGGGTATATAGACAGGTTCTAGGACCCTCATTGGATATATAGGCAGGTTTTAGGTCCCTCAGTGGGTATATAGACAGGTTATAGGTCCCCCAGCAGGTATATAGGCAGGTTATACGTCCCTGAGTGGGTATATAGGCAGGTTATAGGTCTTCCAGTGGGTATATAGGCAGATTATAGGTCCCCGAGTGGGTATATAGGCAGGTTATGTCTCCCAGCAGGTATATAGGTCCCCCAGTAGGTATATAGGCAGGTTATGTCTTCCAGCAGATATATAGGTCCCTCAGTAGGTATATAGGCAGGTTCTGTCCCCCAGCAGGTTTAGGTCCCCCAGTAGGTATATAGGTAGGTTATGTCACCAAGCAGGTTATAGGTCCCTCAGTAGGTATATAGGCAGGTTATATGTCCCACAGCAGGTAGAGAGGGCTAATTAAAAATAAAAACCTAACAGTACTCACCCCCGCTCCCTGAAGCTCCCGCTGTTCTCCGTCTTCTTCCTGCGCAGGTGGAGTGACGTCATCAGGTCGCGCAGGCTCTCTGCAGACGCCTGCAACTGTATGAGCACCCAGAAGACACACAAACAGTTAGTCCCCGGCGCCGCCACCATCTCCTATCACCAAGGTCCCAAGCCGATAGCTTAGCAACAGGTATCAACTTGAACCATAACGGTTGGTGGATGACGGCGGCGCCGCTGGGGACTACTGAGTTGTGTGTAATGTCAGGAAATCTCACACGGATATGGCCCGCGGGCCATACAATGCCCAGGTCTGCACTAGTCGGAAACATCATCTTTCTTCTTTTTTTACACCGTGTTCTCCCCATTTTGCTGAGCCTTGTTCTGTATTGTATATGTAATGCAGTTGTTCCATATTTTGCTTGTTTTCAATTTTTTTTGTGACGTCCCTTGCTGTGACCATTTGACTCTGACGCGCAGCGCTTCGGGAGGCTGAGTGGCATTCCTGACCATGCCCAGGCCTGCTGCGAGTATCTTGAAGCTCATATTATATTATGTGTCCAGGGTGCATTATATTGTATTGGGGTTTATAATTCCTTTTCTCTACTCCCACTATCATTTGTGTAGATGAAAGGAGATTGGGGGCAGCTGAGGACGGTCCATGGACAAGTGAGGCTCCGTGGAAAAAAAGCAGATGCAGAGTGGGCACAGTTTAGGGAGGCAGACGGAATCTGAAACCTCTCAAGTAATGTGGATCCTTCAGACCATGAGCAAGGACACAAGGAGCACAGGATTGTGGACCAGCAGATGCCAGAGGCGTAAGATCCCGGGTCAGGAGGCGGCAGACGCCAGTGGCACAAGATCCCGGGTCAGCAGGCGGCAGACACCAGCGGTGCAGGGTTCTGGATCAACAGGTGGAAGGCACCAGGAGCACAGGATTCCCGATCTGCTTGCGATGACACCTGTAGCGCAGGATTCTGAACCAACAGGCGGGAATAAGAAAAATGGACACTTGAAACAGGATACCATATTAGCAGGAGATGATGTAGACACCAACAGCCTTGGAACAAGACAGAGAGAGACATGGAACAGTTGCATATTAACCAAGAGGCAGGACAGAGACAGAAACCAGTGGAAGACATCTATCCACAAAAACCCCTCCCAAGGAAATACAAACTCTCAAGAAGTATCAGCAAAAGCCAAAAAGCACAGTTAAGGTCTGCATTGGCCAACCCTACCCCAGTTTCGCACCCACCCAAGTGCTGCATTGAACAAAGTATAAGCTACCAAACATAACTTGAGGTCTATACCATCAATCCCTGATGTCCCCCTGTGAAACGAGCGGGGAGTCGAAACTTATTCCACTCCTAGTTGGGAATCTCCCCCTATAGACACACCCAAAATGCCTCAAACGGCGGCTCATCAAAGAGTCCCAACATCCTGTCCAACTGCACCTCTTTGGCCAACTTTTCCAACATTACCTCAGAATGTTCCTTAGCCATAAATTTTTGTAACACCAACTGTGACTCAGCAACCACCGAATCCTAAACCCAAACTCATAACTGTCAACAAACGCGCCACCGCCACTTCCAGGTATATCATCAGATACCACTGCATCATCTCTAGCCACACTGGAATCACAACTTTTTTTATCATCTTCCTTGCACGATTCCACTCCGTGAGCCCCACCACCTATGTGAGTTCATCCCTGACTGGTATTGTCGCAAAATGGGGGCCTGCCCATGGCCCAGCCCAGAGGGTCCCTAGATGGACTCCTCACGTGGATCTTAAAGAGGTATTCTCATGACGCTGTTTAACCAACCCTCAGCCAGCTTTAAACTCCCACTTTCCGTTCAAGTTGTGGCCGTTCTACAGCTTCAGACCCTCACTTCCTGTTCAGGCTGTGGGCAGTTCTACAACTTCAGGATCTCACTTCCTGGTCAGGCTTGTGGGAGGTTCTACAGTTTCAGGCTCTCACTTCCTTGTTCAGGCTGTGGGCACTTCTACGGCTTCAGGCTCCTACTTCCTGTTTAGGCTGTGGGTGGTTCTACTACTTCAGGCTACCTGTACAGAGCTCTCAAGAAATAAAGTAAGTAACATAAACAAGCTCCTATCAATGAGTCAATGAGACACAGCAGGGAGTTATATCACCATCCTGACCACTGCTAGAGCAGAGACAGGTGGTCGGTAACCTAGGGAAGCTTGTGTACATAAGCAGGACATAAGAACTGCTCTAACTCTGAAAGAAAGCAAAATCAGAAATGCAATGCATTTGGTAATAGTCTAGATTTTTCTCTGCCTACATGTTTAAAGCTCATCAATAAAGTGGGAATATCTCTTTAAAACAAAAAATAACAAGATAAAAAAAAACAAATATAAAATGGACATTAAGAATTATAATCTATCGGGTACATTTTGGCATAACATAAATAAATAAATAAAGTAAAATAAATAAAATAATACATAACAATAAAAAACTAAAATGCAAATGACAAATTCCAACTGCAGAAATAAAAGATAAAATAGATTACATTAATTTTAACAGAACAAACCATAAAAATAAATGAATTTGTGCATCATAAAAATAAATCATACAAATTTAGTCAATAAGGAGTCAGGAACCTGTAGAGGTTTGGGACCCAGATTGCATTATTATAATTTGCAAACACTTCATGACTTTATTCCACAAAGAATATTTCTGCACATCATGTGGGACGTCTGAAGTTGGGCACAAAGTTCCCTAAACCTCTTGTGAGGAGAAAGATGATGCAAATCCAAAAATGAAAAAAAAGTTCAGACCTGATCTGACCCCGGAGCGAGATTTCTTTTGGGATGTAGAATCCTATAAAGGTCGTCCTCTGTAGACATTGATGAAGACATAGGAAGCTTCGGGAGGACGGGACTCATCTAGAGCCGGGGAAGACTTTGTATATCTGAGGTAAGAGTTCTGATACTTCTTTATAAATCACAACAGAAATTCTCAAATTATTATTTTTTTGTTTTTAAACAGCCTGAAAATATTACAAATTTGGTAAAAAGTCGTGAAAATTAAAACCAAAAGAAGATCATTTGTGACCCCATACACAACACTATATTTTGATGGAACATAACTTAGTGTTTGCCCCAAACCTTGCTTTCCACTTTTCTCCTGACTTGTTCCTCTTTTTATTCCAATTTACAATAATTTGTAAAACATTTTCTATATTTCAACAGAAAGTGTCTTTCTGACTCCTAACCTTATATTTATACCGTGTACATTTCTTTTTACAATTTAGTTTAGAACAGTGGACCCAATTTATTTATCTTTTTGTAAAAACTTCAAAATTCCTTCAATAAAACATAGATATTGAAGCCATCTAAACAATATGTTCTGTTCTGTATGAAGTACAATTGTTATTACTATTTGTTATTATAGGTATGTAATACATAATATTTTTAGTTTTTGGTTCTATTGTGTATTACAAAATTTTATATTTTTACACTCGGAAATTTGGCTTTATTCAAAAAAGCGTATTGTATTTTGGTGAACTGTCCCTATTCCAGATGTAACTACCAGATCCCATGTGGTTCCACTGAACCAAATTTACAGAACCACGAGGATCTATGAGGGCAACTGGTAAGGGGCATGGAGCATCTAAGTTATGAGGAAAAGTTCAAATTAACTTATTTAGTCTCAAGAAAATTAATCTATGGGGAGACAACATTAGGACTGGGGATGTTGGGTAGGTCAAGTTAGACGACCGCTTAGGGCACCACCAAGTAAGAAAGGGGTACAAGGAAGTATGGAGTGGGCTGATTTTTTACCTGGGGGAGCGCTATATGCCTTATTTGCTTAGGGTTTTTCTGTGCATTGCTTCTTTGGACAGCTTCGAAAACTCATCCAAAACCTCAACATGGTTTTAGACAAAGTTTTTGGCACATTTTTGGCACTTTTTTTGCCCTGGTTATTAATTTGTATTCGTATTTCAGAAGAAAACAATGTTGGAAACCTCATCAAAACCTGATCAAAATCCTCATCAAAACCTCGATGAAGACCTGTTCAAATCCTTGAAACACATATTTCTTAGTCTATGACTAAGAGCCCCGTGTTTGAAACACGTCAGCGAGGTAATTGATCTCTGCATATGGTATGTCATTTATTTTTAATTTTTGGACAATAAAGGCTGATGTTATATACATTGCAAGTTTGCAAGATTGCCGCATTCCAGTATTCACCTATTCTCTTCCATTCCTTGAGGCTGATTTTAAATACTTAAGACAGTCTATAGACAAGTGTGGCTCTGAGGCTAAAAAAAAGTAGACCCTACCCTTAAATCTCCTACAACACTGATGAGTCACTATAAGTCCTATGATATCTTTATCTTTCCTATTATAATAGTGTAAAGTTTTATGTCTTGTTTAATAATGTGAAGTTTTAATATTTTTGTTGGCATTTTTTTTAGGTCAATCTTCAACCTTAAAGCCATTTGAAAGCAACAATGATAAAAAACTCAACATCTCTCTACAGCAACAAGACTCTTGTGTATAATGGACTTCCTGAGAACATGAGGGCTCTATACCTGGCTGTGATCTTCCCTTCCTTCTGCTTGTACCTCCCATCGGCTATAGTCATATTATGCGTGTTCTTTTCCACCTCTCACATTCGGGAGAACGTCCGCTATCTGCTCTTCAGCCACATGCTCATCAGCGACTCCTTGCATCTTGCCTTGGCCTTCATTCTTTTTGTGGTGGCTTTATACCGGGTCTACTTGTCGGGGAAATGGTGTTGCCTCGTAGCTGGAATTTCAGCCACCACTACGTTGATCACCCCCTACAATTTGGCCCTCATGTCCTTGGAGCGTTACATCGCTGTTTGCTTTCCATTGAGACATGGAGACATATGCACGGTGCGGCGGTGTAATGCGGCCATCATGGGGATATGGCTGATTGGGGCACTTCCGGTGGTCTCCGAGCTCATTATTTTTTGCTATACTATAGACAACAATTTTTTCTCTTTAAAGATGATGTGTATATGGAGATCGCTCTGTAGACACAAGTTCCAGCTCACAATCAGGTTAACTTTCTCCCTCATTTTGGGCTGTGGGTCCTTTAATTTTTTTTGACCTATATCAAAGTCATGTTAGTTGCTCGAAAGATCGGGTCAAAGGAATCTTCTGCTTCCAAGGCCGCCAAAAACGGTCCTGCTCCACGCCTTTCAGCTCTTGCTCTGTCTGTGCTCATTCAGCAGCGCCTTCACAGAGAACCTCTTCAGAAACCACTACAAGAAAACATGGCCCCCATCAACTTCTTTGTGTTCATGTGCCTCCCGCTTTTTTATCAGCCCCCCATCATGGGGTAAGAAGAGGTCATCCGCAAATGTATAAGGAAATTGTTCTCCTCAACTTAGAAATTCAAAAAATTTATGCTCAGCTCCAAAATGTAACTGAAGTCAATAAATGGTCAATAGTGAAGGCTTCAGCGTCCAGCGTCCAAATCAGATTAGAAAATGTTTCAGAATTGACAAAATATTCTTTAAAGGGGAATGTGTCATCAAAAATGAGAAAATTGTTTAAAGGGGTTGTATAATTTCTTTTAAATGGTTTTTCAAAAAGGGGACAGTGAAAACAAGCAATTTGAAATTTAGATGCATTAGCAAAGCTGCCCCTTGTTACACAGGATCCTTATTTTCGTTTACACTATCTCTAGTCCGGGTAGGATCCCTCTCCTTGCATTTCACTAGCTGAGAGCTCATTTCATTCTATCAGCCCGGTCGCAGTTTCACAACTTGCATTTTCCCTCTCCTCAAATACGGGCCCGGGCACTTTTTTCACTCTGGGGCCAGAAGAAACGAAAACACTGAGGGCTTCTATAATCAGAAACAGCACAATTGTGTGACTGTCCCCTAAACAAAAAGGAAGGAGCTTAGAGGCCGAAGCATTTCACTCTGAAACAGCTCGGGAAGAGTTTATACAAACGGGATTAAATTGTAACATTATGCAAGTTTGGGGTATGAAACAGCTTTAAATACTCTGATAGGGAAGACACGTGACATTGGAGGGGGGGGGGGGTACACACACGGAGCCACATGAACGTGAAGGGGGGGTGAGTCATCCATTGGGTTAAGAAACCCCCAGCGGGGAAGGGAAGAAACCCCCCGAATTTTTCTGAAACTGAGAGGCTGTGAGAGCACTGAAACGGGCTAACTGACCGATAACCCTTTTTAAAATTCCTATTTTTATTTTTTAAACACTTTTTTTAGGAATTTTTTTTTATTTTTTTTTTTTTTTTTATTTTTTCAATTTTTTTTTTAAAATTTTTAAAGTCTTGAGTTTTCATTTTGGCCCTAGGCCTTGTTTGCATGCTTAACCCTTAAAGGGTTTTCCCTGAAATGAGTTTCCCTTTCCTCTTACCCCGGGAGAGAATATAAAAAAAAAAAAAGCTGAGCCCCAGGGCAGGAGGGAGAGGGAGGGGGTGAGTAGAGAGCGAGGAAAGGGGGGTTCGCAAAAGGACTCAAAAAATTACATTTAAAACCCTGCATTATCTATACAAAAAACACAGCCCATACACTGCACATTTTTTCCCCCACCCCCTTTCAAGCTCCCATGTTCCGATCAGATAAAAGTGCAAAACGCAAGTGCGGCCAGATACTTCTGTCAGTGTCCTGGTCGTGTCTAATGTAAACTCTCAGGAAACAAGGGGGGTGAGCAAAGCTTAGCCCACAGGCTTCATATTTATAACACATATATTTAGAAAAATGATAAATACCCCTTTTGGAGGATCAAACGTCAAAAATACAACGTGGCAAAAACCCCCTTTTGCTTTTTTTTTGCATCCATCGAACACAGCCCTAGATTTACTTTAATTGGTTTCTTACGATCGGCCTGTTCTGTCCGGCAAAAGGGTTAATTAGGAGGGGATATTGACAGATGCCCACTTTTATCTTTTTCCAGGATGCCGGGGGGCCCGGGCCAAGCACATTCTGGAGGGGCCCCCGTTCCTGTTTATTACCCCTCATGTGTGACCACCCTTGCTGGTGATAGACCTTTTTGACCTGGTGTGCACGTATTATTTTTGTCTGCTTGATTCCTTGATCTTTTGCCTGTCCTCTGACTTTTCTTTCGCCTCACGTCTTGGCCCTTCTTTGCCCTCTTTGGCCTTTGACCCGGTTTTCCTGACCACTCTATTCTGTTTGCACGTCTTGTCCGTTTTCTTTGTGCACTTAACCAGAGTAGGGACTGATGCCCAGTTGCCGCCAGGCATCTAGTGCTGGATGGGCAAGTAGGCAGGGACGGGTTTTTGGGGGGGCCTGGGCTAAGTTGTCCTTCATAACTGTTTTTGCCTGCCCCGGGCTTGTCACAGAAAATTAAAGAGTTTTGCTTCCTCATATGCCCGTAGTGAAAGCCTGTGAGTCCTGCATACTCCACCCACTCATAGAGAAAGCCTGTGAGTCCTTTCTTCCCACCCACTTATAGAGAAAGTCTGTGAGTCCTGCCGACTCCACCCACTCTTAGTGAAGCCTCTGAGACCTTCTTGCTCTGCCCACTCACAGAGAAGCCTGTAAGACCAGCATCCCCATCCACACATAAACAGTTAGGCCTCCATTAGGGAAATAGGAAGTCCCCCATTAGGTAAACAGGTAGGCCTGAATTAGGTAAATAGGTATGCCTCTATTAGAGAAATAGGTAGGCCCCCATTATGGAAATAGGTAGACCCCCATTAGGTAAACAGGTAGTCCCCCATTAGGGAAATAGGTAGTCCCCCATTGGGTAAACAGGTAGGCCGCCATAAGGTAAATAGGTAGGCCTCCATTAGTTAAACAGGTAGGCCTCCATTAGGTAAATAGGAAGGCCTCCATTAGAGAAATAGGTGGAATCTAATAATGTAAACAGGTAGTCCCCTATTGGGTAAATAGGTAGGCCCCATTAGGAAAATAGGTAGGCCCTCAATATGTAAACAGGTATTCCCTCATTAAGTAAATAGGTAGACCCGGAAGCTACTCTCAGCATCTTCTAGGCCATAAGCCTTTGACCAGGGGCGACATGTAAGTACGGGGCTGCGCCAGTGTTGTGCTGTGCCTCATAGCCCTACTCTTTATATGCATGAGCAGCTGCCCGCGGCACTTTGTAATGCGCCCAAGATGTGCATTACTGCTGGAACAGCCAGAGCAAGTGGAAAAAAGAAAAAACAGTAATAACATATAATACAAGAAAATATTACATAAGATTATTATTGTGCACACATTACACATAAAAAAACAACATAGAGATCCCGATCACATGTTCTACATAGCCGAATCACACATTGAGAGGAGAGCGGCGACTACAGAAGTGTCACCGCACCTCTGCTAACCCTACTGTGTATGGGGCAGTGGAGCAGACGGATGTCACTGCACCTCCGCTAACCTTACTATATATGGGGCCCCGGAGCAGACGGATGTCACCGCACCTCTGCTAACCCTACTGTGTATGGGGCCCCGGAGAAGAAGGATGTGACTGCACCTCAGCTATCCCTACTGTTTATGGAGCCCGGAGCAGACGGATGTCACTTCACCTCTGCTAACCCTACTGTGTATGGGCCCGGAGCAGACGGATGTCACTGCACCTCTGCTAACCCTACTGTGTATGGATCCCCAGAGCAGATGGATGTCACTGCACCTCTGCTAACCCTACTGTGTATGGGCCCAGAGCAGACGGATGTCACTGCACCTCTGCTAACCCTACTGTGAAGGGGCCCGGGAGCAGACGGATGTCACTGCACCTCTGCTAACCCTACTGTGTATGGAGCCCCAGAGCAGACGGATATCACTGCACCTCTGCTAACCCCGGGTATGGGGCCCAGAGCAGACGGATGTCACCGCACCTCTGCTAACCCTACTGTTTATGGGGCCCGGAGCAGACGGATGTCACCGCACCTCTGCTTACCCTACCGTGTATGGGGCCCTGGAGCAGACGGATGTCACTGCACCTCTCCTAACCCTACTCTATATGGGGCCCTGGAGCAGACGGATGTCACCGCACCTCTGCTAACCCTACCGTGTATGGGGCCCTGGAGAAGACGGATGTCACTGCACCTCTGCTAACCCGACTGTGTACGGGGCCCTGGAGCAGACGGATGTCACTGCACCTCTGCTAACCCTACTGTGTATGGGGGCCCGGAGCAGAGGGATGTCACCGCACCTCTGCTAACCCTACTGTGTATGGGGCCCTGGAGCAGACAGATGTCACTGCACCTCTGCTTACCCTACGGTGTATGGAGCCCCGGAGCAGACATATCTCACGGCACCTCTGCTAACCCTACTGTTTATGGGGCCCCGGAGCAGACGGATGTCACTGCACCTCTGCTAACCCTTCTGTATATGGGGCCCCGGAGCAGACATATCTCACTGCACCTCTGCTAACCCTACTGTGTATGGGGCTCTGGAGCAGACGAATGTCACTGCACCTCTGCTAACCCTACTGTGTATTGGGCCCCGGAGGAGACAGATGTCACTGCACCTCTGCTAACCCCACTGTGTATGGGGCCCTAGAGGAGACGGATGTCACTGAACCTCTGCTAAATGTTGAGGGTGGAGTATTGAATCAGCAGGAGGAGCCGTGTAGCTGGGTTAATGTAGACAGGGGGAGTTCTAGGGGCACTAGAAAAAGGAAGGCCACTTCTCCTCCTGAGATTCCTAGCAAAATTGCCAAGTTGGGTGATAATGCTGGGGAATCAGTCACAGAAAGGGCAGCCCTAGTGGACACTGCTCTTCCTAGCAGCCGGAAGAGCAGCCCAACTAGTAGTAGGGGGGATGGGAATGCAGGTAAAAAAAGACAGTTAGTAGTTATAGGGGATTCTATAATCAGGAAGACAGATAGAATAATTTGTCGCCAGGACCGCCTCAACCGAATGGTTTGCTGTCTCCCTGGTGCCAGGGTTCGGCATGTGGTGGACCGGGTGGATAAATTACTGGGAGGGGCTGGCAATGACCCAGCTGTCATAGTTCATGTTGGAACCAATTACAGAATACACGCAGGTGGAGGATCCTAAAGAATAATTTTAAAGAACTCGGCTCAAAGCTGAAGGAAGGACCCCAAGGTTGTGTTCTCCGAATACTGCCGTGCCATGCGGGAAAGACGCGGGAGCTAGGGAATGAATGCAGGGCTGAAGTCTTGGGTGTAGGACGGGGGGGTTTGGGTTTCTTAGAGCAGGGGGCTGTTTTTTTGGGGGTACAATCGTTTTTTACAGTAAATTGCACCTGAAGGAAGGGGGGTCTGCTGTGGGGGGAAAGAATTCAAAGGGGTGGGGGAGTATTTAAACTAGGGATGAGGAGGGAGGCAATATAAAAAAAAGGGGGGATAGGTTTAGGGGTGGGAACTATAGGGCGAGTGGAGAAGTGGAATGGGGGAGGGGGTAGAATGGATAAGGAGATCCTGTGTTCAAACCAGCTTTGAAATTGGGTCCCCACAAAAATTTCATGTAATCTCATCCATCTACTAATTTGTAATAAAATCAATGCTGCCAAAAAGGGTTTAAAATTATAATCCCATGCCATCATCTAAAAGGGTAATGTATAATCCCATGCCATCTCCCGAAGGGAGATTTTAATCAACCGTATCTAAACAGGTAACGTTTAACCCCATTGTCTATATCGGTAATGTATGACCCATGCCGTTAATGAACGTATTAATACAATCCCAAACCGTTGACGGAAATTTTAAAACGGGAAGAGAACTTAAAATGCCCCTATACAAGCTAGAAGTCTTGCAACCAAAATGGGGGAATTTGGGGGCCTATTGTAGAGTACTGATTGATGGGTAGGTATTGCTGAAACATGGGGGGACTCCTCGATGTTTGGCGGTAAACCTTCAATTTTTTTAATCTATTTAAAAAAGACAGAGCGAACAGGGGGGGGGAGGGGAGTGTGTTGTATTAAGGAGTGAATAAGGCAAATGGAAAGAGGTAATACGGCGGAGTACTAATGATGTGAAACATTGTGGGTGAAAAAAACAAGGGGGGAATTAATGCAGAAATATTATTTTTTGTGTAAACTATAACCCCCCAACATCACTGGGAGTATAAAAACAGATGCATAATAAACAGTGGGAGCACAGGCAGGTCCAGTGATAATAAAAGGGGGACTTTAATTTCCCAGGCATTGATGGGGTCACGGTTTTTGCATCAACTGAAAAAGGGAAGGGGGTTCCCAATCTGTTAAGGATAAAATTTTTTGGGGAAATTTTTTGGGGGAACCCCCCCAGAAAGGGTGCTCTGTTGAACCCGGGAATTTTTTAACAAAGCAAATTGTCAGACGGGCAAGTTTCTGAAAAACTAGGAAAAAGGGCCAAATATTTTTCATTTTTGCGTAAAACTGTAAAAAAAAAAAAACGAGCGGGGAAAGGGAAAAACATTTAATTTTAAAAGGGCCAAAATTTTTTTTTGAGGGATGCAATACAGGGCCTAGACTGGGGGCAGTATTTCAATTATGATATAGAAACCCAAAAGGGGAGCTTTTAAATATACTTTGGGGGAAATTTTATTTTCAAAAAAATATTTCCCAGGTAAAAGTATAGGGGACTAAAAAAAAAAACCCAAAATGGTTTCTACCCCTGTTAAAAGGGGGAATAAAAAAATAAAAAAAGGAAATTTAAAAAATACAAATCGGGGCTGGCATCACCTTTTAAAATTACAGAGAGCTTAATAAAATCGTAAAAAAGTGAAAAAAACAGCTAAAATTTAAAATGAAAGGCAGGTGGCCCAAGGACTGCAAGACTAACCCCAAGAAATCTATAAGCATATAAATCCCAAAAAGCCAGAGCAATAGGACCCTTAAAAACCTGTGAGGGGGAAAGCACTGGTAAACCAAGGAAGGCAGAGGTACTAAATAGGTTCTTCATCTTCAGCATCTTAGTTATGAGAAGAGGTTAGTAGAATTGAACTTATTTAGTCTTGAGAAAAGACGGCCCTTCGGGGGACATGATTAATTTATATAAATATATAAATGGTCCCTCCCAAAAAAAGTATGGGAAAAATTATTTAAAGTGAAGCCCCCTCAAAAGACAAGGGGACATTTCTCTTCGACTAGAGAAAAAAGGATTCAATCCCAGAGGGAAGAGCGTTCTTTCACTGTAAGACTGTGAATTTCTGTGGATTAGCCTCCCTGAGGAGCGGGTTTCACAGCAGGAACTGTAGAGAGTTTCAAGAAAGTTGGGTACCTCCCGGAACCAAAGAATATTAATGCGTATGTAGCTATGTAAAATTCTGGATCCTGGCTGGTGGAGGCTCTGGAAATAAAGGTAATAATCTCCGGGAGCAGATTGGTTTCTTGCCTTGTGGATTTCCAGGGCATTAACCAGTGGTGAGGCTGAGCTTAAAGTCCTTGTCTCCCTCCCTTCACCCACATTTTCCCCACCCTTGGTTGAACTTGATGGACACGTGTCTTCAACCGTACTATGTAACCCTACTGTGTATGGGGCCCCAAAGCAGACGGATGTCACTGCACCTCTGCTAATCCTACTGTGTATGGGGCCCGGAGCAGGCGGATGTCACTGCAACCCTTATGTAAAATACCCTCCCCTTATGTTATGGGGCCCTGAGGAGACAGTCACTGCACCTCTGCTAACCCTACTGTGTATGGGGCCCCAGAGGAGACGGATGTCACTACACCTCTGCTTACCCTATTGCATATGGGTGTGGTATTATTGATGGTTGTTGTATTATAAAAGAGTAGTTGAGAGATGTGGTGTTATTGAGGGTTTGTGGAGGGATGTAGATCTTTTGAGGGTTAGTTTTAGGATTTGTATATTTGAGGGTTGTGGTATTGTTGTTGGTTAGTTTTGAAGTTGGTATTATTGAGGGGTATTGCATTATTATTGAGGGATAGCTTAGGAGTTTTTGTGGGGTGTGTTATTATTGAAGGGTATTTGTGGTGTGCAGAGTTCTTGAGGCTTAGTTTTGTGGTATGGTTTTATTGAGGGATATTGGAGGGGTAGTTGAGGGATGTGGTATTATTGTGGTGTAATTGAGGAGTGTGGTGTTATTAAATGGCAGCTTTGGGGTGTGGTATCATTGAGGAGGGGTTTGGTAATATTTTGGGGTATTTGTGGGGTGTGAGTTTATTGAAAGATATTTCTAATGTAGTTTTGGGGTGTGGAATTATTTTGGGGTATTTGTGGGGTTCTGGTATTATTTCAGGGTAGTTTTGGGGTGTCTTTATTTAGAGGTTTTGGGGGTTTTGGTTTTTGATGGGATTTTGAGGGTTTCGGGTTTTTGAGGGGGGGAGTTTTGGGGTTTGGGTTAGTTTTGGGTTGTGTTATTATTTGGAGGTTTTTGTGGGGTGTGGTATTATTGAGGGGTATTTATGTGGTGTTGTATTGTTAAAGTGTAGTTTTGGTGTGTGGTGTTATTTGGGGGTACTTGTTGGGGTGCGTTATAGTTAAGGGGTAGTTTTGGGGTGTCGTGTTTTTAGGGGTATTTGCATATTTACGGGATGTAATATTATTGAGGGATATTTGTAAGGTGTGGTTTCTGTTGGTATTTGTTGGGTGTGGTATTGTTGAGGGGCAGTTTTGGGGTGTGGTGCTATTTCGGGGTATTTGTGAGGTGCGGTATTATTGAGGGATAGTTTTAGGGTGTGGCATTATTGAGAGGTAATTGAGGATGTAGTGTTATTTAGGGGGGATTCTGGGGGGGTGAAATTTAAGGGGGAGTTTGGGGTTGTATATGAGGGGAAAAAAAGTTTGAAAAGGGGGGGTTTTTTTTGGTATTTTACTGAAAAGGGGGGGGATAGGGGGTTTGAGGGGGGGTGGGATTTTTAAATTTGAGGGTTTTGGTTTTTTGGTGGGGGTTATTGCTATTTCTGGGTATTTGTGTGGTGTATTATTGAGTTGTAGTTTTGTGGTGTGGTATTATTGTGGGGTAGTTTTTGGGTATGGTATTATTGGGGAGTAGTTGAGAGGTGTGGTATTATTGGGAGTAGTTTTGGGATGTGGTGTTGTTTTGGGGTAGTTTTGGGGCGTGGTATTATTGTGAGGTCGTTATTGCAGTGTTATTTGAGTGTATTTGTGGGGTGTGATATTATTGAGGGGTAGTTGAGGGGTGTGTTATTTACGGGTATTTGTGTGGTGTGTTATTGAGGGGGAGTTTTGGGGTTGTGGTATTATTCTGGCATAGTTTTGGGGCATGGTATTGTTGAGGGGTAGTTTTGAGGTATGGTATTATTGGGGGTAGTTTTGGGATGTGGTGTTGTTTTGGGGTAGTTTTGGGGTGTGGTATTATTGTGAGGTAGTTATTGGGGGGTAGTTTTTTGGGTTGATTTGTTTAGGGGGGTTTTGGGGGTGTGGTTTTATTGTAGGGTAGTTTTGGGGTGTGGTGTTATTGCGGCGTCATTTTGGTATGTGGTGTTGTTTAGGGGTAGTTTTGGGGTGTGGTGTTTTTGTTTTAAACCCCATTATGGAAAAACAGGGCCAACCCTTTTCCTTAACAGAAGCTTCTTAACTTTTTTTGAGTAGTTTTTTCGATTTATTTTCGAAAAAACCTTTATCTTTGGGGCCCTTTGATTACCCGGGGTTGGGGGAGGAACGGGGGGGAGACACGGGGAAAAAGATGAAAATTTGGGCGGGCTAGGAAATGGTTTTTAACCAATGGGGTAGGGGTCGGGGATGGCCGAAAATGAAGGAGACCCAAACTAGCAGGAAACTGCAGTGCGTGGGGGCTTTAAACCCTCTTTTCTGGCTAAAGGGGCCGGGAAAAACCCCCAGCCCCACCTTCTTGGGGAAAAGGCTTTACCCTTATGTAAGTAAATCCCATGACCCGGGCCCCGCTGGAAATGTGAAATTGATGACGACCGCACACATTTTGTAAAAAGGGGTAAAATTAACATTGAACGATCACAAAAAAAAATTTAAAGGGAAAAAAGTTTTTTTCCCTCGGGGTTTGATGACGGGCGGGTTTTGGGGGGCGTGGGGCGCTCGGAAAAGAATCCCAAAGGGTCCAAAATGAGACCCAAACGCGGAAAAGGCTCTTTCCAAGTTTCAGAACTCCCAAATTTTCCTTTAAAAGGGGGAAAAATAAGGCCCCCAAAAGTTTTCCCAAAAAAAATGACGGCCAATTGTAAGGGGGGCACCCCCAAGGAAGTGGTGGGCCCAAAAAGTGTGCAGCACCATACAGGCAGAGGCAGGGGAAGGGTTTAAAGGGAATACAAAAGGGTGCGCCAAAGGGTTTTAAAATTTCCCAAGGCGAAGGGAAAATGAATCCCTTGATGGAGCATGTGGACCCAAAAAAACGTTTTCGGGAAATTTTCCCGAATTTTGGAGTGGGGAAGAAATTTCAGTTTTGGGGATGGGATGATGTTAAGTAAAAAAGGTAAGGGGAAAACAGGGGGTCACGAAACACAAGGACAGTGGGGAAAGAAAAAAAGTCAACCTTCCAAAGGGCCACCCGGGGAACGTTTGCCGGGGGCAGATGGAAATTCATCCAAATTTGGAAAAAGCGGGTGGGGCAAATCCTTTTGGGGAAAAATTTACAATTAAATGGAAACCCAAAAAAAATAAGGGGGAAATTTAAAGTTTTCTGCATAGATAGTAAAGAGATTTAAAAAGGGGAGATAATCGTACTAAAATAGTAATGGTTAGAAAGGGTAGATATGAATTTGATAGATAGATAGAAATAGATAGAAGATGGAAAAAGGGAAAGAAAATAAAAAAAGAATAAAAGACAAGATAGAAGATTAAAAGAGATAGGGTTAGATAGAAGAGAATAGATAAAATAGAATTTTTTAAAATAGATAATAAAAGAAAAGATAGATAGACATTTTTCGGACCTTGGGAAACCACACATCTCCTGGGGAGCGTACGGGAGATGGGGTACAAAATGTGCCCAAGGGGGCCCCAAAAATTGGTTGGGTGCCCGGGGAATTTTTAACAGGGTTTCAAATAAATACATAGATTTAAAATTTTACCGCTAGAAAAGGGTTTTGGAAAAAAGATAGTATGGACAGATAATTAGATTGGAAGAAGTTATATATATATAAAATATACAAATACGTCAATAAAAAGAAATAAAAAAAATATTAAAAAGAAAAAAATAGGAAAATGAGGCAGATTTGGAAGATTAGGAAGATTTAAAAACGGAAATTTATGGAAAGGATAGATAGATAGATAAAAAATGGAAAAATATATAAAAATATAAAATAGATAAATAAATATAAAAAATATGGGTAGATAAATCGATAGATAATTGATAGATAAGGGTATGGATAGAAAGAGAGAGATGATAGATAATTTAGATTAAAATAGATAGATAGATAGGATTTGATAGGATAGATAAAGGTAGGGTAAATATGAATAAAAAAGAATGAGATAAATAGATAAAGAGAAGATAGATATTAGATAGATAGATAGATGAATAGATTTGAAGATAGGGTAATAGAAACGTTTAAGAAAAGTTTGAAAAGGAACTTGATAATAGATTTGATAAGAGAAAAGATTGGGAAATAAAAATATAAAAATGGGTACAAAACAAGGGAAAATGAATTTTAGATTTCTTCATTTAAAAAAAACCCCAGAAAATTACTTTTTGCTTTCAAACTTTATCAAAAATGGTACCCAAAAACCTGAAATAAATTTTTTATTAAACCCGTCCCCTTTTTACGATGGGGATGAATTAGCAGACAACACTAAAGGCCCTGGGATCACTTTTTGGTGGGATATTTTTGCTAAAAATTTTTAAACCCCATTAAGTACGTGAAAGGGGCCTTTGGAATTTAGGTACAAGGTTTATACAGAGAATCAAAGGGGATTAAAAGAGGTTTCAAGGGTTTATTTCAAAGGGTGATACCAGAGGTTTCAGAGGGTTTTAAAAAGATGATAAAAAAAAGAAAAATGGGTAAAAAGAGGTACAGAGATTTAAAACAGAGGTTAAAAGAAAAAACACAGAGGGACAGAAATAAAATCAGAGGTTTCAGAGAAAACACAGAGGTACAGAGATGATACAGAAGTACAGAGATGGGTAAAAAAGGGGGAACAGAGGTTTCAGACTTTTGGACAGAGTTTAAAGAGATTTATAAAGAAGGGACAAGATTTATTTCAGGGTACAGAGATAAAACAGAGGTACAGAGATAAAACAGAGGGTTTCCGATTAAAAAAAAGAGTTTTTTCCGAATGATATTTGAGGTACATAATGAAACAGGGTTTTCGCGATGATACAGGGGGGTCAGAGAAAAACAGGGGTACGGAAATTAAAACGGGGTAAGAGATGATACGAGGTACAGAGATATTCCCGAATACAGAGATGATAAGAGGGATAGAAAATAAAACAGAGGTACAGAAAGGGGGGTTAAAAAAAGGGGTTCCCGCGAGATTTCAGAGGTAACAGAGAAAAAACAAAGGTTTTTAAGGGGTTTTATTAAAAACAGAGGTACAGAAATGATACAGAGGTACAGAGATGATACAAAGGTACAGAGAAAACACAGAGGTACAGAAATAAAAAAAGAGGGGAGAGAAAAATTAACAAGGTCCCGAGATGATACGAAAAATACAGAGATGAAAACCCAAAGGGGGATTTAAGAGGTACAGACGTGATACAGAGTTAAAGAGATGATAAAGAGGTACAGAGATAAAACAGAGTTACAGGAATGATATAGAGGTACATAGATGATACAGAGGTACAGCGGTTTATTTCGGGTAAGAATAAAAAAAGGGGTACAGAAATGATCAGAGGGAAAAAGAGATGATACAAGGTACAAAATGAAACGAAGTTAAAAGAGGGTATACAGAGGTATAGAGATAAACCAGGGGACAGGATGGGTCAGAGGTCAAATAAAACAAGGTGCAGAAAAAATTTTTTTAAAAAGGTTTCAGAGATGATACAAAGGTACAGAGATGATTTCAAATTAAAAGAGGGTGATACAGAGGTACAGAGATAAAACAGAGGTAAGAAAAAGATAAGAGGGTTACAGAAATGATACAAAGGGGGGATAATAGGCACAGACGTTTAAGAAAATTAAAAGAAACGATAAAAAAGGGGTTTGGGGAGATTGGGGTACAGGGAAAAATACAGGGGATAAAAAAAGAGGTACAAAGGGTAAAATAAAAGTTAACAGGATTGATTAAAAAAGGTACATAGAAAAAAAAACAGCGATGGGTCAGAGGTCAGAGATAAAAAAAGGGGTTTCAGAAATGATAAAAGGAAAAGAGATTATACAGAATTAAAAGAGGATGGGTACAAAAAAGTACAGAGAGGGTAAAGAGAATAGAGATAAAAAAAAGAGGTACAAGTTTAACCCGAGGTACAGAAATATAACAGAGGTGCAGAGTTAAAACACAGGTACAGAAATTATACAGAGGTACAGAGATGATTTTCAGAGGTTTCAGAGGGTGATTTCCGAAATTTCAGGAAAAGATACCGAAACCCCCGAAAAATGATACAGAGGGGACAAAAGGGTAATACAGAGGTACAAGATAAACCAAGGGTTTTTGGAGATGATAAAGAAATTTAAAAGATATACAGAGGTACAGAGAATTTAAAAAAGGGTTCAAGAAAAACGAGTTACAGGATTTATAAAAGAGGGTACATAAAAGGGGATACGGATTCAGGATTTATACAGGGGTAAAAGAGTAAAAAAAGGGGTCAGAAAAGATACAAGGGGGTACAGAGATGAACAAAATACAGAGATTAACAGAAGTACCCGAGATGATACAGAAAATATTTGAGGGTGAACGAGGTTTCGAGTGATAAAAGAGGTACAGAATTAACAGAGGTTTCGAAATGATACGAGGGACCCGAGAAAGATACAGAAATACAGAAAGATAAAAACGAAAAAAATTTAAAACAGAAAGGTACAGAGATAAACCCAAGGGGGGTATGGGGGATGATCAGAGGTAAAAAAGATAAAACAAGGTGCAAAGTTATACAGGGTTTCAAAAAGGGGTAAAAGGTTTAAAAGAATTTAACAGAAGTAAAAAGAGATGAACAGAAAGGGATAGAGGGTTAAACAAAAGGTTTCCCGAATGTTTCAGAGGTACAGAGTAAAAAGAAAGGGACAGAAATTTAAAAAAGAGGTAAAAGAGGTGGGTACAGAGGTGATACGGGGGGGTGTTTCAGAGGGACGGGAGGGATACAAAAGGAAAAGAGAAGATATAAAGTACAGAAAAGAAACGGGGTTTAAATCGAAAGGGTACCCGAGGTACGAGATAATACAGAAATTTCAGAGATAAAACAGAGGTACAGAGATGATACAGAGGTACAGAGATAAAACAGAGGTGCAGAAATTATACAGAGGTACAGAGTTGATACAGAGGTACAGAGATGATACAGAGTAAAGTTATGATACAGAGGTCATACAGTGTTACAGTGATGATGCAGAGATAATACGGAGGTACAGAGATTTTATACAGAGGACCCGAGGGTGACAGGTTTTAAGAAGTACAGAGGTAAAAGAGATTTCTTTTAAAGATTCAAAGGGACAGAGATTAACAGAGGGGCAAAAGGGTTTAAAACAGAGGAAAAAGAAATGAAAACAGAGGTACAAGGTAAAAACGAGGGGAAAATAGAGGGACAGGGGGGTTTATGCAGAGGGTGATAAAAGAGGTACAGAGGTAATAAAGCGATACAGAGGGGGGGGGAAAAAAGAGGTTTGAGAGGGTTTATACAGGGGACAGAGGTTAAAACAGAGGTTTATATAGAGGGGCACAAGGTGTAAAGAAGAAACAGAGGTGATTTTAAAGGGGAGAGATTATACAGAGATACAGAAAAAATGATACGAGGGGGAATTTCCGAGGTTACAAAAGAATAAAAGGGGGAAAAAAGGGGGTTTCTCTTTTTAGTGAAAATTTTCAAGAAAATTTGGGTTTCAAAAAATAGTGAAAAAACACTACTCACCCTTTTGTTTTGTGCAAAAAGGGCGGCCCCAAAACCAAACAGTGGATTATTTTAAAAAGTTTAAAAAGCCGCACCCGCAGATCCTTTCCCCGAAAGGGAAATTTTTTGGGGGTCAACGGGAAAAAGAAAACGAACAAGGCAGATCCTGGCACTTGCTGGAAAAAACTTCCTCGATGGGACAGTTCAAAGTGCTTAAACAAAAAATTTATTAAAACAAATTTTATAAAAGAAGTTTTAAAACTTTTACTTTTTTATTAACTTTAACCGTTTTTCCCCCTTCTGGTGAACTTCAGGGGGTGTATAACAAAGTAAAGGGAGTACCTTTCCCATTTATTCTCGGAGAAAAGATAGAAAACTCTCAACCAAGAGAAATTGCCCCTGTTTTTTTTATGGGAACCAAATCAGTAGCTTTATTTTCTGCAAATGGGCCAAAGAAAAGCGGAAGTCACTATCCCATGTTTTTTTCCCAATTTGGGGGGGAAAAAAAGAAGCTGCTTGGTTATCTTTGGTGACACCATGGTGTGATCTTTGGTGATTCCATGGTGCTATTTTTAGTGATACCATGGGTTTTTATTTTGTGATTAACCCTGGTGCTAATTTTTTAGGTTTTTACATGTGCCCATATTTGGGGGAATTAAAAAACCTGGGGGCCATTTTGGTGATATATGGTTTTCATCTTTTTGTGGGGAAACCCTTGGGGCTATTTTTGGTGATTTCCATGCGGGTTCTTTGGGGGAAAACCATGGTTTTGGGTCTTTGGGGGGAAACCCCCTGGGGGGCGATCTCTGGTGTACCTAGGTTTCTATCTTTGGTGGGTCCCCTGGTGTTATCTTTGATCATACCATGAGGCCATCATTGGTCATACATCTAGAGCAGTGGTCTCGAACCTATGGTTTCTAGCTGTGGTGGAATTAACATGCCCAACAAGTTTGGGGCTGTTGCTTTCCCCATAGCAGGAAAGCCACACCATGGAGACCAATGTTCTAGCAAATGGCTGAAGATAAATAAATTAGGAAAGGGACACTTACTTATCCCATCTATAGATTTAGCATCTACGTCCAAGTTCATGGATACTCACAGTTCTATCTTCAGCATGGCAAGACAGGCACACAAAGGGTCCAGCTGTTCTTCTCTGAAGCATGCTCAGGGTGCACATATTTATAGACATAGGGTGAGGGTCCCAGTAGGAGGTGATGTCACTGACTTCAAGGAATCAATGAGCGCGAAATATTATCGTAGCACCGGAGAGATTCATCGTATTTTCAGTACCTTAATTTTGAGGCACTAAATGAGTCTCTGGAGATAGTGTCAGAGATTGCAGATATGAAATACAACAGCAAAGAATGTATGGATATGACTTTGTATACCTGGGCGCCTACTGGGCTCTAATAATAAAGTCTGCTTAACTTTAGTCATAAATGACCATTGGCCAACATTTTTACAAAAATTCTCCAGTTACTCCATAAATTTTGCTGTATTTTTTCAACATAAACATAACATGAAAATAGAAGGGAAACACCCAAGCTCAAAACTGTGGTCAATGGGAGTTTATAGGAAGGGGATGAGTTTTAGGTGCAAGAGGACATTGAAAGGTTAAGGCACCATGTTTCTCAAATCTTGGAAAAACCCTTTAAATCAGAGGAGAAAACACCATATAAGTACATAGAGAACACACCCAAATTTTTTTCAGAAAGCTACAAAGAAATCCCCTTTTTAAAATTTCCCCTGAAAAAACTTATGGGGACGTTTTAAAATTAGTAGGACAGTTTTAGGGAAAATTTTTTTTGTAATTCTTGGGGTTTTATGCAAATTTAGCTAAACCTTTCCCCGGACCCAGCCCAAAAACAATTCCCAGGATTTTGGGAAAAGGCCCCTACTCCCTTCCCTTTCCCCGACAATCCCCTATTTGGGCCCTTTAAACATATAAAATAAAGGGAAAAGTTTCAATTAGTCCCCCCAAGGGCTGGGAAAATTTTTAGCCTCTGCCTTTTTTCCCCATGCGGGGAAATCCCCCCAAAATCTTTTCTTTTGGGTGGGTACCGCTTCGCTATATCACTGTCTGCTCCCAGTGATGTTCTCCACACCCTTTTCCCAAAATAAACACCTTTACAAAAATAGGGGCCAATTTAAAACCCAAATTTCGGGACAAAGAACCCCCCACTTTTACAAATTTAAGCCATCGGGCCACCTCCACGAAGAACAAGACTTCCCCGACCTCAAGACCAATGACAATCCCAAGAAGGGAAAAAACCTTACCGGGACTCAAACCCCCTGGAACCCAAACCCAAAGATGGGGCAAAAAACCCCACCCGGGCCCCCAGACCAATGACAAACCCCCTGTGGACAATCATTTATTTTGGGGGTTTTTCAACCCAATAACAATCCCCTAGGAACAAGCCTCTCCTGTCCTCTAGCCCACTGACAATCCCGGGGAGGGACAAACCCCTTTCCTGGGGCGCAACCACTTTACAATTCCCCCTGATGGACAAAACCCTTTCCTGGAAATCAACCCAATGACAATCCCATGATGAACAAGCCTCTTCTGCCCTACAGCCCCCCTGACAAAAACCCTGATGGGGCAAGCCTTACCTGGATTTGCAACCCACGACAATCCATATTGGGCAAGCCCTTCCCCGGGGCTCCAACCCCAAAGAAAAATCCCCTGATGGGAAAAGCCTTCTACTGCCCAACTGCCCACTGACAATCCCATTTGGACATCCCTTCCCCGGCCCCTTTATACCAATGAAAAATCCCCCCTGATGGAAAAAGCCCTTTCTGGACTGAAACCCAAAGGGCCAAAAAACCCTGTGGACTTGCCTTACCTGGACTGAAACCTACTGACAATCCCATGATGGACAAGCCTTACCTGGATTGCAACCTACTGACAATCCCATGATGGACAAGCCTTACCTAAACGACAACCCAATGACAATTTTTTGAGGGAATTGCCTTACCTGGCCCACAACCGTGACAACCCCATGATGAACAAGTCCTCACTAACCATCCCCAAGACTTTTTGGGCTTCCCTACACTCGGGAATCCACTGCCCAAATACGACTCCCCCCACTTTTTTAAAGCCTCAAAGGTAACCTGAAAATTAAGAGACTTTGCTTGAGGATAGAGGGACATTGATGATGGTGTATGGACTGAAGTGGAGCTGAGAAAAGAAAATGAAAAAGATGTAGGTATAGCAAATCCCAGGGTTTAATTATAAGCTCCATGACTCTTACATAATCTATTGTGTGCCATCTAACCAAATGGGAGAGTTGGGCAGCCCAATAGTAAATGCGCAAATCAGGGAAAGATACCCCTCCGATATCCCAAGGAGGGTTGCAGAATTGTGAGAGAGGGGAGCCTACCAGTTGTTAGTTTTTAAATTTGTTCCTTTGTATTTGTTTGCCCCTATGTATGTTGAACCCGAATGTACAGCGCTCTGGATCCAAGGGAACTCTAAAAGAAATAATAATATTAATAATAATATGTGTGGTGGAAAAAACCTACAGGAGATGTATCACGATGAGGAGATAAGGTTTGTGTATTTTTGGTTTATTTTTTCTTTTCATTAAAGTTCCATGTTTGGCCTGCAATGCTATGTTTTTGGCATATTTGAGACTCCAGTCAGGAGCGAAGCATTTCACCTACAGGAATATTATTTATTACATGTGGAGGAGGGCAACAATGAGCATGTAATATAGTGTTTCCTGTTGTATTGAAGGTGCAAATGGAGACTTGATCATTGGACCCATATAAAAATTAGATCCAAAAAATCAATAGTATGTGGATGATGGAGAAAAGAGAATTTAAGAGACATAGAATTATGATTAAAATGGTCTGATAACTTCGATATGGCCGCCACGTCGACCCCCCCAACACACACAAGTAGGAGGTCATCGATGTAGCGACCACAGCAAACAATGTCAGAACCATGGATAATGGAATCTGAAGAAAGTGCACCCACCAGGCCATATAAATATTGGCAATAGATGGAGAAAATGTTGCTCCCATTGGGGCTCCCGTAATCTGCAGATAATAAACAAACTCAAAAATGAAAAAAGTATGCCCAAAGCTGCTGGAAGGGCCATAGAGCCAACATCACCATCCAGGGGCCCCACACATGCTCAATTGAGGTCTGGGAATTAAGGGCTGGGGTAGTACATGAAAGTCGTGGCCTTACTCTTCCAACCAATGTCAGACATTCCTAGCTGTGTGACATGTCACATTCTCTTGCTGGAAGATCCAATTTGTCCCAGGGGAGACAATCAGCATGTATGAGTGTACGTAATCAGAAGGATGGATATATACCCAATCGGATGAGAGCGCCTTCCATAAAGATGAATGCCCCAAAAACATCCCCCAGACCATAGCGCTGCCACCACCAGCTTCTGTACTTCCAGCAATGGTTGCAGGATGTTTGCTCTTTGATGTTTCTCATCTGACATGCCAACGTCCATCCCTTCAATGAAGCAGAAAACATGACTCGTTGGAGAAGGCAGCCCTTTCGCAATCAGTGGAGTCCAATTCCGATACTGCTGCAAACAATGAAGCCGTTTCTGAGGATGGCTTGGTTTAGCGCAGGTGCCGGGACAACCGTCTGCTCCGGGGCCCCATACACAGTAGGGTAGCAGAGTGCCATGGGAGGGGTTTTGGGAGGGGGGGGGGGGGGGGGGGGGTTTCTTGGGTTTTTGGCGGTTGGGGGATGGGGGGGAAATGGGGGTGTTGGAGGGGGGGGGGGAGGGGGTTTTGGTTGGAGGGGGGGGGGTGGTGGGGAGGGGGGGGGTGGGGGGGTGTGGGTTTGGGGAGTGGGAGAGTGAGGAAGGGGGGGTGACCACCGTTCTGCACTGGGGCCCATACAAGAGGAGGGGTTAGCAGAGTTGCAGTGACATCTGCTCCAGGGCCACATACACAGCAGGGTTTAGCAAGGTTCAGTGACAACAGTCCTGCTCCAGGGCCCCATACACAGAGGGTTACAGAGGTGCAGTGGACATCCGCTGCTCCCCGGCCCTATACACAGCAGGGTTAGCCAGATGTGCAGTGTGCCATCCATCTGCTCCGGGGCCCCATACAAGTTAGGGTTAGCAAGAGGTGCATAGACATCCGTCATGCTCCGGCCCCATACACAGCAGACTTAGCAGAGGTGCAGTGACATCTGTCTGCTCCGAGGCCCCATACACAGTCGGGTTAGTAGAGGTGCAGTGACATCCGTCTGCTCTGGGGCCCAAACACAGAAGGTGATCGCAGAGGTGCAGTGACATCTGATCAGCTCTGGGCACCATAGACAGTAGGGTTGCAAGGTGCAATAGACATCCTCTGCACCCGGCCCCATACACAGTAGGGTCATACATGCCAACTCTCCCGCTTTTGGCGGGGGGGTCCCGCTATTTGGGGTCCCCCCCCCGCCCTCCCAGGAGAGCTGGCATTCCTCCCGCCGCCAGCAGGCAGCGGGGTTCTTTAAATGGCCGCTGCGACAAGAGAGCGTGGGTGGGGTTTTTTTTTTTTGGGGGGGGGGGGTTTCTGGTGCGCTACTCTTGCGCCGCCGGGCCGCTCCTACCAGGCGGGTGAAACGGCGCTAGCGTCCGCTCACCAGCCCGGAAGTCACGCTGTGCAGGGAGGAAGTCAGGAGGGATCGTTCCCCTCCTCCCTTCTCCCCCTGTATGTATAAGCAGTGCGCCGTACAAACAGGTCAGCGGCGCAGGGGAAGTGACGCGCGGCTGCACTCACTCCTGCGTCCGCTGAGGAGATCGGCCGGAGCGCAGGACCCTGGTGAGTGAGTGGATTTTATTATTTTATTTTTATCAACATAAGGGGCTCTACCTGGCTACAAAGGAGGGGGGCTCACCTGGCTAATAAGGGGGCAATACCTGGCTACAACAAGGCGCTCTACCTGCTACAACAAGGGGCTCTAACCTAGGCTAAAAAAGGGGGCAACTACCCTGGCTTAACAACAAGGGGCATCTAAATGGCTACACAGGGGGGATCTACCTGCTAATGAAAGGGGGGCAATACTGGCTAACAACAAGGGGAGTCTCTACCTGCGACAAACAAGGGGACATCTACCTGGCTAATAAAGGGGGCAAACCCTGCTACAACACGGGGGCTCTACCTGGCCAATAAAGGGGGCAATACTGGTCTAAAAAGAGGGAAATCCTGGCTAATAAAGGGTCATACCTGGCTAATAAAGGGTCAATACTGGCTACAACTAGGGGGCTCTACTGGCTACAACAAGGGACTCTACCTGACTAACAACAAGGGACCTCAACTGCTAATAAAGGGGGCATACTGGCAACAACAAGGGCTCTAACCTGGCTAAATAAAAGGGGGCTCTACCTGCTAATAAAGGGGGCAAAACCTGGCTACTAAAGGGGCAATACCTGGACTACAAAGGGGGCAATACCTGACTACTAAAAGGGGCAATACCTGACTACTTAAAGGGGGTCAATACCTGACTACACAGGGGGCAATACCTGGCTAATAAAGGGGGCAATACCTGACTACTAAAGGAGGCAATACCTGACTACTAAATGGGGCAATACCTGGCTAATAAAGGGGTCAATACCTGGCTAATAAAGGGGGCAATACCTGACTACTAACGCGCAATACTGGCTAATAAAGTGGTCAATAACTGAATAATATAGGGGTCAATACATTGATAATAAAGGGCAAATACCTGCTAATAAAGGTTCAATACCTGACTACAAAGGGGGCAATACCTGGCTAATAAAGGGGGCAATACCGGCTTAATAAGGGGGCAATACTGACTACAAAGGGGGCATACCTGGCTAATAAAGGATGCAATACAAGTCTACAAAATGGGGCAATACCTGACTACAAAGGGGGCTCTACCTGGCTAATAAAGGGGCAATACTGGCTAATAAAGGGGGCATCTACCTGGCTACTAAGGGGGACACTACCTGGCTAACAATGGGGCAACACCTGCTACAAGGGGGCATCTTCCTGCCTGATATGGGGCACTACCTGGTATAGGGGGGCTACTACCTGGCTATAAGGGCAACACCTGGCTTTCTTCCAAGCCGGTTATGCATTAGGTGGAATGGGTGGGCTTTTGAAGGGGCGTGGCACACCAAAAAGATTGGTGTGTCCATGCAAATTTGATGCCGCGGCGCAGCTGCGCGCACCGCCCCTCCTCGATACTCCTGCTTGTCCACATTCAAAAGTTGGCAACTATGAGTATGGGTTAAGCAGAGGTGGCAGTGACAACCATCTGCTCTGGGCCCCATGCATCAGTAGGGTTAGCAGAGGTGCACGTGACATCTGTCTGCTCCAGGCCCCATACACAGCAGGATTGCAAGGTGCAGTGACATCTGTCTGCTCCAAGGCGCCATACATCAGAAAGTGTTTAGCAAGGTGGGCAGGTGACCATCCGTCTGCCCCAGCCCCATACACAGACAGGGTTCCAGAGGGCATTGACATCTGTCTGCTCCGGGGCCCCATACACAGCAGGGATAGCAGAGGTTCAATGACATCCCGTCCTGCTCGGGGCCCCATACACAGTTAGGATAACAGGAGGTGCAGTGACATCCGTACTCTTCAGGGCCCCATACACCATAGGATTGAGCAGAGGTGTATTGACATCCGTCTGCTCCGGGCCCCCTTACCCAGTAGGGTTAGCAGAGAGTGGCGTGACATCCTGTCTGCTCCAGGGTCCCATACACAGTAAGGGTTAGCAAGGAGACTGCAGTGACTTCCGTCTGCTCCAGGGCCCCATACACAGTAGGGTTAGAGCAAGAGAACTGCAGATGACACTGTCTGCTCACAGTGGCCCCATACACAGTAGGTTTAGCAGAGGTGCAATGACATCTGTCTGCTGCGTGGGCCCCATAATCATAAGATTTAACAAAAAGGAGTGCAATGGACATCCGTCTGCTCCAGGACCTCAATACACAGGTTAGGGTTAGGTAGAGGTTGCGTGACATCCCTCTGCTCCATGCTCCCATACACAGTAGGGTTAGCAAGGTGCAGTGACATCCGTCCTCTCCGGGGCCATACACAGTAGGGTTAGCAGAGGTGCATAACATCCGTTCGCTCAGACCCCATAGCACATTAGGGTTACAGAGATGCAGTGACCTCCGTCTGCTCCGGGGCCCCATACACAGTAGGGTTAGCAGAGGTGCCAGTGACATCTGTCTGCTTCCGGGGCCCCTTATACAGTAGGGTTCGCAAAAAAGGGAAGAAGGCAAAAGTAGAAGGGTGCAGTGACAGCCGTCTGCTCCGTGCGCAGACACAATAGTTTTTAGGCGCATTTAATCAGTGTAAAGTGTACCAGAAAGTACGATCCTTTCAATAATCTGGCGTCTGGTATACCTTACATAGTAAACCTAATGTGTCTAAAAAGGCGCATTATGCAGTCGCGGTGCATAGCATATCATTACTAGGGTATGTTATGAAGGTTATGGAGGCGCACAGCATATCATTGCTACTATATTTAATGCGCCTTTTAATGCACATTACAATGTGTCGTGCCCGGCGTATAATGCAGTTAGTTTTGGTATATTATAGTTCATTATATCAAGAATATGGCATCAAAAGATTTTTGCGGCAAAATAAACCAAAAAATTATGGCGCATTCGTATTGGGACATGTCACCCATTGTCTTTATTAGAAAAAAATATTAAAAGATCAGGCATACAGGCATATAGCATATCCGAGAGTCTTACCGATGTCCTACACTGACGCGTTTCAACATACTAATCCTTAAAGGGGTTTTGTCACAATCTAATGTTGACGTGGGATCCTCCAAAATGAATATTTAATCACTTTTCTAAATATATGTAATTAATAAAAGTGAATCATGTGAGAGCTACAGCCTGACTGTAACGATTCTGGAGGTGGATCCACTGGACCACCGCAGGCGATGGCGTAAGCCCCTACCAGGGAGTGGAATCTAAGTGGTACCGGTTTTCACCAGAGACCGCCGCAAAGCGTGATGGTCTTGCTGCGCGAGTGTCCACCAGGTCACTACCACTGGCGGGGCTTGCCTGCGGTGGCGGGCCAAGGGTGCGAGGTACAGGAACGTCAGGCAGGCTCGTAAGTAGTCAGGACAGACAGAAGGTCAGGATAGCTCTCTGGTTCGTGGATGGTAGACAAGCAGGTGGTCGTGCAGCGGCAAGGTTCGTAGACCGGTAGACCGTAGCAGAGGGTCGGTACACAGGAAGGCAAAACTGGAACGCTCAGGAACACTTTCACCATGGGTAAGAACACCAAGGATCCGGCGAGGGCCGGCAAGGAGTGACCGGACTAAATAGGAGCAGTGCCCGGCAATGAACCAATAACCGGCGCACTGCCCCTTTAATTTCAAATTGCCGCACGCGCGTGCTCTAGGGGCGGAGCTACGCGCCGTGACACGGAAGCAGCCCTGAGCAGGAGCGTGGACCGGGTAAGTGCATCCGGCGGGGACGGGGGAGGCGAGCGACCCTGAACCCGACGTGCGGGACGGGCTCCGCTTGGTGTAGGAGCAGGGCGCCGCCTGCGACCCGGGACAAGGGGTCGCAGGGGCGTCCGAGACAGTACCCCCCCCTTGGCCCTCCCTCTTACTGGATTGGAGAGAAATCTCTGGATGGAGACAGCGGTTCAGGATTGTCTCCTCCGGCTCCCAGGACCTCTCTTCAGGCCGAACCCTTCCAGTCCACCAAGAAGTATCGCTTTCCCCTAATTCTTCTCATGCCCAGAATCTCCTTGACCTCGAAGACATTGTCGAATCCGCCACAGCCGGAGGAGGAGTGGCCTTCTGAAAAATGTTAGGACCAGAGTTTTTCAATAAAGGAGACAGGAAAACCCATTGGAATTCTCATCGTGGGAGGGAGCCGAGTTTGTATGCTACCGGATGAGCGGCTGATGACCTCAAGGGTCCCAGGAAACGGGGTCCCAGTTTGTGAACGGCACACTTAAGCGGACATATCAAGATGAGGAGCCCAACCTTTTCACCTGGGGAGAACACCGGATGAGGGATTCTTCTCTTGTCTCCGCTGAGAATTCAAGCGCCTCCTCGGACCGCGCGGAGCCGCGACTGACTGGTCTCGACCAGATGGACTTCATGTCATGAACCAGTGCGTCCGCTGCCGGAAACCTCGAGAGGAACCAGAGGGAGAGGGGGCGGGGATGAAAGCCAATAAACGATTAGAAGGGGGAGGCCCCTGCAGACTCGACTCAAGGAGTTATAGGAGAACTCCGCCATGTCAGTTAAATTGGCCCAATCATCTTGCGTGCCGAGCCGAATGACGAAGGTAGCAACCCAGGACATGGTTTGACCCTCTCCACCTGGCCGATCGTCAGTGGATGGTAGCCGGAAAGAAGTCGAGCTTCACTTGAAGTTGGTTGCACAGAGCTTCACCAAAACCTGGATACAAATTGAACTCCCCGGTCCGAGACAATTTGCTGAGGAGTCCATGGAGCCGAACACATGGATAAGAAATCTCAGGCTAGCCGGGCGGCGGATGGCAGCCCTGGCAACGGACGAAGTGCGCCATTTTGGAAAAGCGATCAGTAATCACCCAGATAATGGGTGTTGCGAGACGACGGAGGATCGTTATAAAGGCCATCGAAATTTTGGTCCAGGGTTGAGTGGACGGGAATGGCTGAAGTAGGCCTCCCGGCTTGTGACTTGACGTCTTGTTCCGGGCACAGGAGTCGCAAGACGCAACAAAGTCTTGATATCCTCTCCAGCTCTGCCACGCATAGAACCGGATATCAGGTGGAAGGTTCTTCGGCGCCGGGATGGCACCACCAATGAGCAATGTCCCCCATATTTTTTTTTTTTTTTTTTTCAAGATACGTCTGCGGAGAGCAGGACGAACCTAATCCTTCCAGGAGGAACCTTCCGGAGGTCCACTGGACAGCCAGAATGAGGCTTCTTGGGGGATGATGTTTCAGAGAGGTCTCATTCACCCACCACGTCGGAAGCACGGGAGAGGGCATCAGCTCTCACATTCTTCTCGGTCTGGCCGAAATGGATCTGCAAGTCGACCGGAGAAGAATAGCGACCACCTGGCCTGCGTGGGTTAAGTCGCTGAGCATCTGCAGATTATTGGATGTTCTTGTGGTCCGAGTAAAACGGAAGGGAAAACGGGCACCCTCCCAGCAGATAACGCCACTCCCCAGGCCACTTTAATGGCCAGTAGCTCCCGGTCGCCAAGTGTGTAATTGTGATTCCTCTCGCTGAAGAGAACGTCTTGGAGAAAGAAGCCGCACGACACAGTCTGAATACGATAGCCCTTTTTTGTGTAAAGGACTGCTCCAGCCCCCACATACGAAGCATCCACTTCCAGAGTGAAGGGTTCGCGGGGTCTGGACCGTAGCAAGGATAGAAGCCGTAGCGAAGCGGATATTGAGCTTCACAAACGCCCTCCCGGCCTCACAAGGCCAAGCTGCGTGGGATTCTGGCTTGTTTCATGGTGAGAGCCACTATCGGGCACCAGCGTAGAGAATGCGGGAATGAATTGGCAATAGTAATTGCAGAAGCCCAAGAATCGCTGTATACCCGCAGCCTACGGCGTTGGCCATTGCCATACGCAGACATTTAGAGCAGGTCCAACCGTAGGCCTTGTCATAGATGACATACCCCAGAAACGGGAGGCTAGTTTTGATTGAATGAGGCAATTCCCTAGCTTGGCATCCTGAGACGTCTTCGTACTTGACGACATGGCTGCTGTGGGGTCTCGAGGTCAGGGGAGAACACCAGTATGTCAATCGAGGTAGACTACCACGCAGGAGAGGAGGAGGTCCCTGAAGACGTCATTCACAGAGCTCCTGAAAGACCGGCTGGCGCATTACAGAAGTCCGAAGGCGGCCTGCCACCAGGTACTCGTATGCCCATCCCAGGTGATGAAGGCGCGACTTCCATTCATCGTCCCCCCTTGCGGGATTCGGACCAAGTTGTAGGCCCCACTCAATCCAACTTGGAGAAAAATACTGGCGCCTTGCTGCAATAAAAAGTTCCGTGTATCAGCGGCAAGGGGTAACGGTTCTTTACCGTTGAATCTTGTTTCCAAAAAGCCCCGGTAGTTCAATGCAGGGCCCGTAAGAGTACCGTCCCTTCTTCTTCACGACAAAGAAACCCTGCACCAGCGGTGGATCGAGGACTTCCCGGATGAACCCTTCTTGAGATCACCGGATGACTCCGACATGGGCTTGGTCTCAGGAACAGACAGAGGGTAGACTTGGCCACGGGGAGGACTGGTACCTGGCAAGTAAGTCGATCGGGGCAAGTCGTATGACCGATGCGGCGGAAACTCTCCGCTTGTCTCTCGTAGAACACATCAGCATACTCCCAGAGATTCCGGGCGGCTCAGCCCGGACAGCGGCTCCTGGAAGGGTTAAGCGAGAGCAGGAAGCACCAGCGAGGAGCCACCAAACAAACCCCCCCACACATGTGACCCCAACGAATAACCTCTCCAGTAGACCAGTCCAGGATAGGAGAGTGGAGCCGTAGCCATGTGAGTCCGAGGAGGATCGCCTGACGAGGAGCGAGGTCAACCACATAGAAGCGATCTCTTCCTTATGAGCATGGCCCCACAGGAGAGGACAGTGGCTTGTGACGAACTGGATGGTGGTCACTAAGCACCTCCCTCGCTGACGATTGAGATGACAAGCGGTTTCTCCCCAGACGTAACCACTGGAAGCCGATACCGGCTTAAAAAAACACTAGAGGCTGTGGATGAAGGTTCCCGGCTGAGCCCAAGTCCAGAACGCCGAACCTGGAATGTGATACCAGACTCATGACACGACCTGCACAGAGCATCAACAGGCGAGGAGAGGAGGAGGTTGCACCTAGGAATGCCTCTCCCACAGAATCTATGAGCGGGAGTTTCCCGCAGCCTTGGGGCGCTTGGGACAAGTCCTCCGAAAAATGCTCTGGGCTGCACAGTAGAGACACAAGCCTAGTTGTCGCCGCTGGGTCCAATTCTTGCTCAGAGAGGCGAGCCTGATCAATCTGCATGGACCTCGTCGTGGTGTTGGAGGCTGTGGCGCAGGAGGCCCCTTGAAACACCGGTGCCAGGCGAGGAATACCGGCGAGGTATGGGCTTACTGGCGCTTCTTGCAGAAGCTCCTCCCTCCCGTTCAATGAAGCGTATATCGGATGGCGGGTCGCCAACCCGGATCAAGGTCTCTAAGGGAGGACGGAGGTCTCTAGCGGCCAAGACTTCTTAACTATCTACTTGAGAGTCCCTTCTTGACGTAGCACATAGTGCGGCCTCGTTCCCTGACAGTTCAGAGCCAGCGTACGGAATTGCAACAGCGTAGTCTCCTACAGACAGGTCACCCTGGCGAGAAATTTTTTTTTTTCTATTAAGGGGGCCGTCTCAACGGAGGAGGCACGGTCTGGTTCCGCGAAGACGTTTGATATTTATTTTTTTGCCGGAGACTCACTGAGGAATGACGTAGATCCGCCGTCACCGGATATCTCTGTCCCATAGGGTGTAGCCCATGCCAGGGCCTTCCGAGAGGAAGGCTGACCACGAAAGCCCCTTCGCACGTTCGGACAGGAACTGGTCGGTCATCAGCTCCACGGCATCAGAGCATAAGTGTATAAACCCCTGCATAGTTTCGGGTCAACCGCTGAACTTGATGGGAGTGACAGCCGAAGCATGGGTCCCCTGGGGATCACCGGAATCGTTGGGGCAGGGGCAACAGGAGATGGCGTGGCTTCTGCTGGACGTGACGACTTGCTGCAACCAAGTGGAGAGAGTTGCTCGAGCTCTGCCTTGCTGCGCAATCTGTTTGTGATTGCATGACCACGACGATTGGTGCTGCTCCAACACTTGGTCCAATGGTACCTTGGCGGGATCCATGGCCAGATCCCACTGTAACGACCAGAGGAGGATCCACTGGACCACCGCAGGCGATGGCGTAAGCCCCTACCAGGACGTGGAATCTAGATGGGACCCCGGTTTTCACCAGAGCCCGCCGCAAAGCGGATGGTCTTGCTGCGGCGGGTGTCCACCGGTCACTACCACTGGCAGGGCTTGCCTGCGGTGGCGCCAAGGGTGCGAGGTACAGGAACGCAGCAGGCTCGTAGTCGAGGACAGACAGAAGGTCCAGACATGGCGGCTCTGGTCGTGGACCGTAGACAAGCCGGTGTCGGGGCCGGCGCAAGGTTCGTAGACGGTAGACGTAGCAAGGGTCGGTACACAAGAAGGCAATTACGGAACGCTCAGGAACACTTCACCATGGTAAAAACACCCAAGGATCCGGAGGGGCCGCAGAAGGACCGACTAAAAAGGAGCAGTGCCCGCAATGACCATTACCGGCGCACTGCCTCCTTTAAAATTCAAATTGCCAGCGCGACCGCCCTATGGGCGGAGCTACGCGCCAGGACACAGAAGCAGCCCTGAGCAGGAGCATGGCCGGGTAAAGTGCATGCCGGCGGGGACGGGGAAGGCGACAGTACCCCGAACCCGACGTGCGGGACGGGGCGCCGCTTGGTGTAGGAGCACAGGCGCGCCTGCGACCTGGGACAGTGGTCGCAGGGGTGTCCGTGACACTGGCTTACATGCCATTGGTTTCCTGACAGTTTATATTAGATATGACCAGGAGCTGACAGGAGCTGATCTGGCCGTGCTTGCGTGTTTGCACTTCTTATCTGATGGCAGGGAACATGATGGAGTTTTGAAGGGACTGGGGAGAAAGATGCTTTGTCTTTTGTATAGAGAATCCACTGGTTGTAATGTAATTATTTTAGTAAACATGCAGATGCTCCCTGCTCTCTGCTCACCCCTCTCCCCCTGCAGCCAGAATGAAAGAAGCTGCCTGCCAAGCTTATCTTCTCTCCTGAGCAAATAAGAGGGAGAAATAAAACTCATATAGCTTGTGCCCAATGCAGTTCTCCTCTGGGGATT
This sequence comes from Phyllomedusa bahiana, assembly GCA_025379985.1. Taxonomy (NCBI): domain Eukaryota; kingdom Metazoa; phylum Chordata; class Amphibia; order Anura; family Hylidae; genus Phyllomedusa; species Phyllomedusa bahiana. Next base: position 67,220 of record JAODAL010009086.1, read on the forward strand.
AGCAAAACAATGTTTGCTCAAATACAGAGACTGAGTATCAGGAACATGCATGGAAGGTGGAGTGATGATATCACAGAGGAGGTACTTGTTTTTTTAAACACAGAAACACAACGCCCCTTTTTCAAGTCTCAAGATGGGAGTATCAGCTTGTTAGGTAAGGAACTCACTTCTTAGCAAAACCCCTTTAATCGTAATGTGAAAATATAAAGATAACCTCCCCACTTAAATACCTGCAAATCTAACCACCTGACAAAAAAAAAAAAAAACAGTTACACCCTTCCAAAGCTCATAACAAAATATAGGAACAAATGAAAAAAACAAATCAAATAAACAGAAGAATGCAAATAGATAAAAAGTCTATTTCGTGCGAGAATCGAGGAAAAAGCGAAGGGCGGGGACGCAAACATAGACCAATGATATCCAAGGCGGACGAGGAATCGATGGAGGAACTCAGCCCGGTGGTGAACCTGTTGCGCTATATACTCACCAGCTCACAAATTTCTGTCCTTAGTAAAGGATTGGGATTTTGTCATTCCAAAATCTTCCATGTTTTTCAGACCCTCCCTGATGTCAATAGACTGTGCCGCAATATTACTATAAAGAACCATTTTTCAGCCATTCCTAATCCATCAGATATTGTGGACAGTGGAACTTTGGATACGGATCTATCTTCTGCTCACTTACCTACTAACAATTTTTCTTTCCAGGAACTATGGGCGACATGTATGAATGGGATTTACGCCCGATTTATGGCGAATCCCCTGTCGGACGCAGGGATGCGATGTTAGGCGCAGTGTTCGCCACTTTCGGCTGCGCCTCACATGAAGGGGTGTGGTGTGGGCGTTCCGGGGCGGGACGCGGCGCGTTCGAAAACTCAGAGGCATGTACGATCGCGGGTCGGAAAAGTGCGGCGCATTGCCGCGCTCACCAGCTCCGACAGGCAGACCTAGTTGAAGTTGGTCTAAACGAGCCGGAGGAGGCGAAGTGAAGCGAGAACGTAACATGAGAGGAAACATAGCAGATCGCAAAAGAAATCTTGGGGGTCAGCTCTGTGTGGCAGGAATATGATTCCAAAAAATCGCTTTTATTACGTGTAAAACATTATCAGAAAAAGAGCTCAAACCTTAAAAAAAACATTAAAAAAAATCACTTTCCAAAAATCTAGAACGGCGCAATATCAGGAATTAGGATCTTGGAAATTGCCGGGAAATACAGCAATTCAAATTCTGTAAGCACTTCTCATTGGTCGGCAGAAACCAGCCAATCAGAAAAGGAGCGACAGTGAACCATTAAAACCTATGGAGAAGTATTGACCAATCAAAATGGCGGGACAGTTCAAAATACAGTAAAAATGCAGAAAAGAGCTGATTGGTTGAGCTAGCGGGGGCTTGGCTATCCCGGCCAATCAGAGCGCGAGCTACTTTGTCCCTTTGTAGTCTATGGCCAGATCGGGGCACTGAAATCTCGGCTCTCAGCGCCGTGCGGCATGGAGTATGATGAAAAAAATCATTTTTATTAGGTGTCAAATATGATCTGAAAAAGAGCTTAAACCTTCTATAAACATATATTAATCAAATCCCTAACAACGCGTTTTCGCCGAGACCGGCGCTACATCAGGAATTGGGATATAGAGAATTGCTGGGAAATACAGTAATTCAAATTGTGTAAGCTCTTCTTATTGGTCGGCAGAAACCAACTTATCAGAATAGGAGCGACAAAGACCCATTATAACCTATGGAGAAGTATGGACCAAGCAAATGAAAAGGCGGGACAGTTCAAAATACAGTAAAAAAGGCAGAAAAGAGCTGATTGGTTGAGCCAAGGCCGCAGTTAAAAGAGGCGCGGTTATTTGGACCAATGGGAGAGTGAGCGACGCTCCCATGGGTTTTCTAATGCAATCTGAAATAAAACTGTACACGGCCGAAATCAAATGATAAGACTCCCGAAGTTGTACCGATCTGTATATAAAATGATCAATAATATGGGGGGTAAGGAAAATAAAGAAATAAAAATTAATTCATTGAATTCATATTTATTTGTTTATTTTCGTTACCCCCATATTATTGATCATTTTATATACAGATCAGTACAACTTCGGGAGTCTTATCATTTGATTTCGGCCATGTACAGTTTTTTACAGCTGATTGGCTAAGCTGGACGAGCCCCTCTTCCACCAACCAATCACAGTACTAGAATATTTCCCATAGACAGTAATAACTTTTAGGGCGCCCTTCTATCGCACCCTTCTTTCTCCACTCAAAATAGACGCACTACATATGATTGGTGGATTCATATCTGCCGACTGGTCTCAACCAATCAGCTCTTTTCTGCCTTTTTTACTGAATTTAGAACTGTCCCGCCTTTTCATTTGATTGGTCAATACTTCTCCATAGGTTATAATAGGTCCCTGTCGCTCCTATTCTGATTGGCCGGGATAGCCAAGCCCCCGCTAGCTCAACCAATCAACTCTTTTCTGCCTTTTTACTGTATTTTGAACTGTCCCGCCTTTGATTTTGATTGGTCAATACTTCTCCATAGGTTTTAATGGTCACTGTCGCTCCTATTCTGATTGGCTGTTTCTGCCGCCCAAATGAGAATAGCTTAAAGAATTTAAATTACTGTATTTCCCGGCAATTTCCAATATCTAAATTCCTGATAGCACCGTTCTTGATTTTTGGAAAGTGATTTTATTTATGTATTTTTTAGTAGGGTTTTGAGCTCTTTTTCAGATAATGTTTTACACCTAAAAAGGCGATTTTTTTATTCATACTCCATGCCGCACGGACATCTTTAATGATTTTTCGCTGTTTTCCAGCCTGTCTCGAATTGGAATACATGTCAGGCGCAGTCCCTTCTGTGCCTAAGTCCCGCACTGCGCCCCACACACTGGCGAGGCGCGGTGAACTTTTCACCGCATGTATGAGCGCACCTCCTCAGACGGCGAATCGCAGGCGCAGTCCCGCACTGCGTCTAAATCCCCGCACTGCGCCTCACACACTGGCAAAGCGCGGCGGACTTTATAGGGCATGTATGATCGCACTACGTTGGGCGGCGAATCTTAGGCGCAGTCCCGCACTGCGCTTAAGTCCCGCACTGCGCCTCACACACTGGCGAGGCGCGGCAGACTTTACACCCATGTATGAGCGCACCTCCGGCGCCGACATACATGAGGCGCAAATTTCGCCAGAAAACTGGCGAAAACGTGCGCTCCGACGCGGCGACATTCATACATGTCGCCATATGTGCGCTTTTCAATTTAGGATCTCTTTCTAAAGAACAACAGACCCTACTTTTTATCCCTTGCAGCCCCGACCAGGGGCAGGAAGTAGTAAAACAGAAAACATGGCAATGGAAGATTTCACAAGGCTTCCAGCTGCCATGTTAACCGATCGAGACCATGCTATTCCTGCCACGGATTTCCGAGTCAGGAACAGAGCGCAGCACAGTTTCTCATTCATTTAGATGCCAATCCCGTGTTCGTTGAAGCATCTAAGAGGCAAAACAGCACAGAATGGAGCCGGCTCCGTTCCGTGCTGTTACCAGCGACTGTCAGCTGCAATTAGCAGCCAGCACCTACTGCCTACAGAGCCCCTTGCCAAAAACAGGAAACATGGCAGACCTGGAGTTTCTTTACAGAGAAAGAGTCATATCGCAAGAGAAATACTACAAAAGATTCATGCACAGTAGCTGCAGGGTGGGCCCCAATAATTAGCTCCATTGGTGGGCTAAAAGAACCAACTCCACTGGTGGGCCCCAAGAATAAACTTCACTGGTGCATCCCAAAAATAAACTCAACTGGTGGGCCCCAAGAATCAACTCCACTGGTGGGTCCAAACTATCTACTCCACTGGTCGGCCCCAAGAATCAGCTCCCATGGTGGACAGTAAGAATTAGCTCCACTGGTGGGTTGCAAGAATAAACTCTACTGGTGCGCCCCAAGAAACAACTCCACTGGCGAACCCAAAAAATCAGTTCCAAGAACCAAGAGTCAACTACATTGGTGGGCCCCAATAATCAATTCCACTGGTGGCCCCCAAGAATCAACTTCACTGGTGGGCCACAAGCATCAACTCCACTGGTGGACGCCAAGAATCAACTTCACTGATGGTCCCAAAGAATCAACTTCACAGGAGTTCCCAAGAATCAAGTCCACTGTAGCACCCTAGAATCAATTTTGCTGGTGGACCCTAAGAATTCACTCCACTGGTGGCCCTTACAACCAACTCCACTGATGGCTCCAAGAATCAGCTCCACTGGTGGGCCCCAAGCATAAACTCCACTGGTGGGCTCCAAGAATAAACTAAACCGGTGGGCCCTAAGAATCAACTCCACTGGTGGGCCCCAAGAATCAGGTCCACTGGGGGCCCCTAGAATAAACTTTGCTGGTGGACCCCAAGAATCAACTCCACTGGTGGGCCCCAAGAATCAACTTCACTGATGGCCCCAAAGAATCAACGTCACAGGAGGCCCAAAGAATCAAGTCCACTGGGGCCACCTAGAATCAACTTTGCTGACGGACCCCAAGAATTCAATCCACTGGTGGGCCCCAAGAATCAACTTCACTGATAGCCCCCAAGAATCACCTTCACTGGAGGCCCCGAAGAATCAACTCCTTTGGTGGGCCCAAAAAACAAACTCCACTGGTGGGCCCCAAGAATCAACGCCACTGGTGGGCCCCGAGAATAAACTCCACTGGTGGGTCCCAAGAATAAACTCCACTAGTAGGCCCCAACAATCATCTCCACTGGTGGGCTCCAAGAATAAACTAAACTGTTGGGCTCTAAGAATCAACTCCACTTGTGGACCCTAAGAACCAACTCCATTGGTGGGCCCAAGAATCAAGTCTACTGAGGGCCCCTAGAATAAACTTTGCTGTTGGACCCCAAGAATCAACACCTCTGGTGGGCCCCAAAACTCAACTTTACTGATGGCCCCACAGAATCAACTTCACAGGAGGTCCCAAGAATCAAGTCCACTGGGGCCCCCTAGAACGAACTTTGCTGGCAGATCCCAAGAATTCAATCCACTGGAGGGCTCCAAGAATCAACTTCACTGATGGCCCCCCAGAATCAACTTTGCTGATGGACCCCAAGAATTCAATCCACTAGTGGGCCCCAAGAATCGACTTCACTGATGGCCCCCAAGAATCAACTTCACTGGAGGCCCAGAAGAATCAACTCCATTGGTGGGCCCCAAGAATCAACACCACTGGTGAGCCCCCGAGAATAAATTCCACTGGTGGCACTTACAACCAACTCCACTGATGGCCCCAAGAATAAACTGCACTGGTGGATTCCAAGAATAAACTCCACTGGAGGGTCCCAAGAACTAACTACATTGGTGGGCCCCAAAAATCAACTCCAATGGTGGGCCCAAGAACCAACTCCACTGGTGGGCCTTAAGAATCAACATCACTGGAAGCCCCAAAGCATCAACTCCACTGGTGGATCCCAAGAATCAACTTCACTGGAGGCCCAGAAGAATCAACTCCATTGGTGGGCCCCAAGAACAAACTACACTGGTGGGCCCAAGAATCAACGCCACTGGTGAGCCCCCGAGAATAAATTCCACTGGTGGCACTTACAACCAACTCCACTGATGGCCCCAAAAATAAACTGCACTGGTGGATTCCAAGAATAAACTCCACTGGCGGGTCCCAAGAACTAACTACATTGGTGGGCCCCAAAAATCAACTCCACTGGTGGATCCCAAGAACCAACTCCACTGAAGAGAAACAAAAGCGATGTCCAGTCTCGAGGTAAACAATGGAGAGTTCTTTATTTCAATATAGTCGGTGCAGAGGGTATATAAAAAGACGTGGCGTGCAAGCCTACGCGTTTCAGGAGCAATTCCACTCCCTTGTTCACGGCATGCAGGTAACACTCAAATGAACAGATTAAATAGGGAACTGATCGTCATGCAAACGATACGTCATTTCCTCTTCAATACATAGTGGGTATACACTGCTTGATATAAAAAACTTCTAAAAATTATTTAATATCTTTGCTTAACCACTCTTCATCTATATACATCTATGTTACTGTTATGAAAAGAGGTATTAAGGGGTTGATAGGTGTTATAGGGGTTAGTGGATATATGCTAGGTCGTTACGGAGATTTTCCCCGCTGGTATTCTGGTTTGCAGCTCCAGATCCAGAGGCTTTCTCGCAATCTGACCTTTCGTTGCCAAGTCTCCACCTCTTTCTGGGCATTCTATTCTTTCTATGCCAAAAAAGGATAGACTGCTTACATCACCAGCATGTTTTCTGTGAAATGCTTTGCTGCCCCCTGAATAGGTACTGTGCCCTTTATTGATGTTGTTAAGATGCTCCGCTATTCTAGTTTTCAATTTTCTAGTGCTGCATCCTATATATAATTTATCACATGTTGTACATTGAATACCATAGACGATGTGGTCCGAGTCACAATTAATGAATTTCTGTATATTTATTCTTTTTGATGTACTTGAGTATTCTTGAAGGTTTTTGTTTTGTGTGCATATTTGCACATATTGCATCTGCGTCCTCCGCATGGGAAGAAGCCTTTTTGCGAAAGCCAAATTTTTTTATTCTTTTGGCTTTTAAAAATACTCGGTGAGATTTCATTACCTATGGTGATATTTCTTTTAGGTACACATCTGACCCCTTCCTCTAAAATTTTAGCCAATACATTGTCCTGTCTAAGTATGTTGATTGTTTTTGTAGAATATTTTTTTTATTTATTTTTTTTTATTTTTTCAAAGCTAGTATTATATGGTGTAGAAAAGACCAGATTTTTGTTTTTGTTTTTGTTTTTTGATGATTCTTTACTTTCCTCCCAACATTTGTTAATAAGATAATCATGTTGTTTTTTATCCTGTATTTTCCAAAGTGCTCTATTTATTTGTGTTTTATTATAACCCCTATCTTTTAATCTATTTATGATGTTTATTTTTTCTTTTTCGAAATCATCATCATTGGTGCATGCCCTTCTCGCCCGTATGAATTCACCCAGGGGGATGGCATTGAGTGTGTGTTTGGAATGGCTGCTTTCTGCCCTCAAAATTGCATTCCCACTGGTGGGTTTACGATATAAAGAGGTAGTTACCTTGCAGAGTGTGGTATCCCCTCTTAACAGGACATCCAAAAATGGAATTTTTTCTTTGTCCCATACATGCGTGAATCTCAGGTTCAGAGCATTAGAATTAACATATTCCATAAACTCCGGTATGGACGCCACATCGTGACCCCAAACAATCAAGAGGTCATCGATGTAGCGCCCATACCAGAGCATACAGTTACCAAATGGGTTACCAATGTCAAAAATTGCCTGTTGTTCCCACCACGCCATGTAGAGGTTCGCGATGGATGGGGAAGAAGTAGCCCCCATGGGTACTCCCATGCATTGCAAATAGTAATTGCCATCAAATTTAAAGTAACTGTGTTTCATGAGGAAATCCACACTCTCCAATAGGAATAATTTTAATCCCTCATCGTATTGGCTGTATTTATTAAGATGGTATTGTAGGGCTGGCAACACCTGTTCCTGAGGTATATTTGAGTAAAGACCAACTACATCTAAACTCAGCCATGTGTAGTTGGTCGACCATGTGAAATCCTGAAATGCCTGCAGTACCATTTTGCTGTCTTTTAAATATCCAGGGGATGTTTGTACTAACGGCTGTAGATAACTATCAACAAAAGTGCTTAGTTTCTCTGTATAATTATTCCGACTAGATACAATCGGTCTTAATCCTGGAGGGAATTCCTTTTTGTGTATCTTGGGGATACCATAGAAAATAGGGGTTTGTGGTTCCTTTATTTCCAAATATCTTTTTATTTTCTCATCTATGGCCCCTAGATATATGCCCTCCTCTAAAAGTTTAAGAAATTTTTTTTGGAATGCACTACTGGGGTTATCTTTTAATTTCCGGTAGGTATTTGTGTTGTTCAAGATATTCATACATAATTGTTTATACAAGACAGAATCCATTATAACGGTTGCCCCTCCCTTATCCGCTTTCTTTATTATCCAGTTATCATTTTCCTTTAGTTCTTTTATTGCTTGTTTTTCTTTTAAACTGATGTTATATTTTCTTTTATTACATATATTATACAAATTATTTTCATTTATTAATTTTCTTAGATCTCGCTCCATAGTGGCCTGGAAAGCATCCATAGCCACTGAGCGAGATTTTAGCGGATAAAATGAGGGGTTACCGTATTTTAATTTTACATCATGATCACATATATTTTGTTCGTTTTCATTGTCTTCCAGATTTTTCAGGGTAATAAGGGCTAGCTGTTCATTAAACATCATATCAGCGTATTCATTATTCAGCTTATCTTGGATGTTGTAGGTCTTTTCTAATTCTTTAATGCTGGGATCTTCTAGATGTTCTTCAAAATATTTTTTTACTGTCAGCGTCCTTATGAATTTATTAATGTCCAGCATGATTTCAAATAAATTGAAATAAAGAACTCTCCATTGTTTACCTCGAGACTGGACATCGCTTTTGTTTCTCTTCGTATGATTCATGTCCTGCAACTGAGGACGAATTATCCAGCCGAAGTTAGGAGAAGGCAATCACGGGACTGACCAGGTGCACTTTCTGCAATCAAGGTGAGCTGACATCCTTACTAGTTTGAACCAACTCCACTGGTGGGTCTCAAGAATCAACTCCATTGGTGGGCCCCAATAATCTATTACACTGGTGGGCCCCAAGAATAAACTTCACTGGTGCATCCCAAAAATAAACTTGAATGGTGGGCCCCAAGAATCAACTCCACTGGTGGGTCCAAACAATCTACTCCACTGGTGGTAACCAAGAATCAACTTCACTGGTGGGCCCAAGAATCAGCTCCCCTGGTGGACAGCAAGAATCAGCTCCACTGGTGGGTTGCAAGAATAAACTCTACTGGTGGACCCCAAGAAACAACTCCACTGGCGAACCACAAAAATCAGTTCCAAGAACCAAGAATCAACTACATTGGTGGGCTCCCCAAGAATAAATTCCACTGGTGGCCCTTACGACCAACTCCACTGATGTCTCCAAGAATCAGTTCCACTGGTGGGTTCCAAGAATAAACTCCACTGGTGGGCCCCAAGAATAAACTCCACTGGTGGGCTCCAAGAATAAACTAAACCGGTGGGCCCCAAGAATCAACTCCACTGCTGGGCCCCAAGAATCAGGTCCACTGGGGGCCCCTAGAATAAACTTTGCTGGTGGACCCCAAGAATCAACTCCACTGGTGGGCCCCAAGAATCAACTTCACTGATGGCCCCAAAGAATCAACGTCACAGGAGGCCCAAAGAATCAAGTCCACTGGGGCCACCTAGAATCAACTTTGCTGACGGACCCCAAGAATTCAATCCACTAGTGGGCCCCAGAATCGACTTCACTGTAGCCCCCAAGAATCAACTTCACTGGAGGCCCCGAAGAATTAACTCCATTGGAGGGCCCCAAAAACAAACTCCACTGGTGGGCCCCAAGAATCAATGCCACTGGTGGGCCCCGAGAATAAATAACACTCGTGGAACTTACAATCAACTCCTCTGATGGCGCTACGAATCAACTCCACTGGTGGGTTCCAAGAATAAACTCCACTGGTGGGTCCCAAGAATAAACTCCACTAGTAGGCCCCAACAATCATCTCCACTGGTGGACTTCAAGAATAAACTAAACTGGTGGGCCCTAAGAATCAACTCCACTAGTGGACCCTAAGAACCAACTCCACTGGTGGGCCCCAAGAATAAACGTTGCTGGTGGACCCCAGGAATCAACTCCTCTGGTGGGCCCCAAAACTCAACTTCACTAATGGCGCCACAGAATCAACTTTACAGGAGGTCCCAAGAATCAAGTCCACTGGGGCCCCCTAGAAACACCTTTGCGGGCGGACCCCAAGAATTCAATCCACTGGTGGGCCCCAAGAATCAAATTCACTGATGGCCCCCAAGAATCAACTTCACTGGATGCCCAGAAGAATCAACTCCATTGGTGGACCCCAAGAACAACCTCCACTGGGTGGCCCCCGAGAATAAATTCCACTGGTGGCCCTTACAACCAACTCAACTGTTGGCCCAGAATAATCAACTCCACTGGTGGGTTCCAAGAATAAACTCCACTGGTGGGCCCCAAGAATAAACTCCACTAGTAGGTCCCAACAATCATCTCCACTGGTAAGCTCCAAGAATAAACTAAACTGATGGGCCCATAGAATCAACTCCACTGGTGGGCCCTAAGAACAAACTCCACTGGTGGGCCCCAAAAATCAAGTCCACTGTGGGCCCCCAGAATAAACTTTGCTGGTGGACCCTAAGAATCAACTCCACTGCTGGGCCCCAAGAATCAACTTCACTGATGGCCCCAAAGAATTAACTTCACAAGAATCAACTCCATTGGCGGGCTCGTGAACCAACTTTGCTGGTGAGCCCCGAGAATCAATTACATTGGTGGGCCCCAAGAAACAACTCTACTGGTGGGCCCCAAGAATCAAATTCACTTTTGGGCCCCATGAATCAAGTCCACTGGTGGTCCTCAAGAATCAACTTTATTGGTGGGCCCCAAGAATCAACTGCACTGGTGGGCCACAAGAATCAACTTTATTGGTGGGCCACAAGAATCAACTCCACTGGTGGACCCCAAGAATCAGCTCCACTTTTGGGTTCTAATAATAAACTAAACTGGTGGGCCCCAATAATCAGATCCATTGGTGGGCCCTATGAACCAACTACTCTTATGGGCTTCAAAAATGAACTCCACTGTTGGGCCCCAAGAAACAACCTCACTGATGGCCCCCAAGAAACAAATACACGGGAGGCCCCAAAGAATCATCTCCATTGGTGGGCCCCAAGAACAAACTCCACTAATGGGCCCCAAGGATCAATGTCACTGGTGGGCCTGGTGGGCCACAAGAATCAACTCCACTGGAGGCCCCCAAGAATCAACTCCACTGGTGGGCACAAGAATCATCTCCACTGGCGGGCCCATGAACCAACTTTGCTGGTGAGCCCCGAGAATCAATTTTGCTGGTGAGCCACTAGAATCAACTACATTGGTGGGCCCCAAGAAACAACTCTACTGGAGTGCCCCAAGAATCAAATTCACTTGTTGGCACAAGAATCAACTCCACTAATGGGCCCCAAGAATCAACTTTATTGGTGGGCAACAAGAATAAACTCCACTGGTTGACCCCAAGAATTAGCTCCACTTTTGGTTCCAAGAATAAACTAAACTGGTGGGCCCCAATAATCAGTTCCATTGGTGGGCCCTATGAACCAACTACTCTAGTGAGCTCCAAGAATCAACTCCACTGGTGGGCCCCAAGAATCAACCTCACTGATGGCCCCCAAGAATCAACTTCCCGGGAGGCCCCAAAGAATCAACTCCATTGGTGGGCCCCCAGAACAAACTCCACTAATGGGCCCCAAGGACCAATGCCACTGGTGGGCTCTGAGAACAAATCCCACTGGTGGGCCCTTAGAACCAACTCCACTGGTGGGCCACAAGAATGAACTTCACTGGAGGCCCCCAAGAATCCACTCCACTGGTGGGCACAAGGCTAATCGCCAGTGGCGGGCCCCAGGAATCAACTTTGCTGGTACCCCCCAAGAATCAACTTTGCTGGTACGCCACTGGAATCAACTACATTGGTGGGCCCCAAGAAACAAGTCCACTGATGGGACTCAAAAATCAACTCCACTGTTTGTCCCCAAGAATCGACTTCATTGGTGGGCCCCAAGAATCAACTTCACCTGAGGCCCCCAACAATCAACTCCACTGCTGGACCCCAAGAACCAACTCCATTGGTGGGCCCAAAGAATTAACTCCAGTGGTGGGCCCCAAGAATAAACTCAACTAGTAGGCCCCAACAATCATCTTCACTGGTGGGCCCCAAGAATAAACTCCACTGGTGGGCCCAAAGAATCAACTCCATGGTTGCCCCCAAAAATCAGATCCACTGGTGAACCCTAAGAACTAAGTCCACTGGGGGCCCCTAGTATAAACTTTGCTGTCGGACCCCAAGAATCAACTCCACTGGTGGGCCCAAGAATAAACTCCACTGATGGCCCCTAAGAATCAACTTCCCTGGAGACCCCCAAGAATCAACTCCATTGGTAGGCCCCAAGATTCAATTCCATCGGGGGGCCATAAAATCAAGTCCACTGGGGCCCCCTAGAACCAACTTTGCAGCCGGACCCCAATAATTCAATCCACTGGTCGGCCCCAAGTATCACCTTCACTGATGGCCCCAAAGAATCAACGTCACAGGAGGCCCAAAGAACCAAGTCCACTGGGGCCCCCTAGAATCAACTTTGCTGACGGACCCCATGAATTCAATCCACTGGTGGGCCCCAAGAATCAACTTCACTGTAGCCCCCAAGAATCAACTTCACTGGAGGCCCCGAAGAATCAACTCCATTGTTTGGCCCCAAAAACAAACTCCACTGGTGGGCCCCAAGAATCAATGCCATTGGTGGGCCCCGAGAATAAATAAAACTGGTGGAACTTACAACCAACTCCTCTAATGGCGCCACGAATCAACTCCACTGGTGGGTTCAAAGAATAAACCCCACTGGTGGGTCCCAAGAATAAACTCCACTAGTAGGCCCCAACAATCATCTCCACTTGTGGGCTCCAAGAATAAACTAAACTGGTGGGCCCTAAGAACCAACTCCACTGGTGGGCCCCAAAACTCAGCTTCACTGATGGCCCCACAGAATCAACTTCACAGGAGGTCCCAAGAATCAAGTCCACTGAGGCCCCCTAGAACCAACTTTGCTGGCGGACCTCAAGAATTCAATCCAATGGTGGGCCCCAAGAATCAACTTCATTGATGGCCCCCAAGAATCAACTTCACTGGAGGCCCAGAAGAATCACCTCCATTCGTGGACCCCAAGAATAAACCCCACTGGTGGGTCCCAAGAATAAACTCCACTAGTAGGCAACAACAATCATCTCCACTTGTGGGCTCCAAGAATAAACTAAACTGGTGGGCCCTAAGAATCAACTCCACTGGTGGACCCTAAGAACCAACTTCACTGGTGGGCCCCAAAACTCAACTTCACTGATGGCCCCACGGACTCAACTTCACAGGAGGTCCCAAGAATCAAGTCCACTGGGGCCCCCTAGAACCAACTTTGCTGGCGGACCCCAAGAATTCAATCCAATGGTGGGCCCCAAGAATCAACTTCATTGATGGCCCCCAAGAATCAACTTCCCTTGAGGCCCAGAAGAATCAACTCCATTGGTGGACCCCAAGAATCAACTCCCCTGGTGGGTTCCAAGAATAAACTCCCCTGGTGGGCCCAAACAATCATCTCCACTGGTAAGCTCCAAGAATAAACTACACTGATGGGCCCTTAGAATCAACTCCACTGGTGGGCCCTAAGAACAAACTCCACTGGTGGGCCCCAAGAATCAACTTCATTGATGGCCCCCAAGAATCAACTTCACTGGAGGCCCAGAAGAAACAAAAAAAAATTTGGGCACAAGAATCAACTCCACTAATGGGCCCCAAGAATCAACTCCACTGGTGGTCCTCAAGAATCAACTTTATTGGTAGGCCGCAAGAATCAACTCCACTGGTAGACCCCAAGAATTAGCTCCACTTTTGGGTTCCAAGAATAAACTAAACTGGTGGGCCCCAATAATCAGTTCTATTGGTGAGCCCTATGAACCAACTACTCTAGTGAGCTCCAAGAATCAACTCCACTGGTGGGCCCCAAGAATCAACCACACTGATGGCCCCCAAGAATCAACTCCACGGGAGGCCCCAAAGAATCAACTCCATTGGTGGGCCCCAAGAACAAATTCCACTAATTGGCCCCAAGGATGAATGCCACTGGTGGGCTCTTAGAACCAACTCCACTGGTAGGCCACAAGAATCAACTTCACTGTATGCCTCCAAGAATCAACTCCACTGGTGGGCACAAGAATCATCTCCATTGGTGGGCCCATGAACCAACTTTGCTGGTGAGTCCAGAGAATCAACTTTGCTGGTGAGCCACTAGAATCAACTACATTGGTGGGCCCCAAGAAACAACTCCACTTTTGGGACTCAAAAATCAACTCCACTGGTTGTCCCCAAGAATCAACTTCATTGGTGGGCCCCAAGAATCAACTTCACCTGAGGCCCCCAAGAATCAACTCCAATGCTGGACCCCAAGAACCAACTCCATTGGTGGGCCTAAAGAATTAACTCCAGTCGTGGGCCCAAGAATAAACTCAACTAGTAGGCCCCAACAATCATCTTCACTCGTGGGCCCAAGAATAAACTCCACTGGTGGGCCCAAAGAATCAACTCCATGGTTGCCCCCCAAAAAATCAGATCCACTGGTGGGCCCTAAGAACTAAGTCCACTGGGGGCCCCTAGTATAAACTTTGCTGTCGGACCCCAAGAATCAACTCCACTGGTGGGCCCCAAGAATAAACTCCACTGATGGCCCCTAAGAATCAACTTCCCTGGAGACCCCCAAGAATCAACTCCATTGGTAGGCCCCAAGATTCAATTCCATCGGGGGGCCATATAATCAACTTTGCTGGCAGTCCCCAAGAATTAACTTCACTGGTGGGCTCCAAGAATCAACTTCACTGGAGGCCCCAAGAATTAACTTTGCTGGTGAGACACTACAATAAATTCCACTGCTGGGCCCCAAGAAACAACAACACTGGTTGATCCCAATAATCAGTTCCATTGTTGGACTCTAAGAACCAACTCCAGTGATGAGCCCCAAGAATCAAGTCCACTAGTGGGCCCTAAGAACAAACTCCACTGGTGGGCCATGAGAATCACATCCACTGGAGGCCCCCAAGAATCAACTCCACTAGAAGGCCCCAAGATTCAACTCTATTGTTGGGCCCATGAACCAACTTTGCTGGTGAGCCCAAAGAAACAACTTTGCTCCAAGAATCAACTTCACTGGAGGCCCCAAGAATCAACTTTGCTGGTGAGACACTATAATAAACTACACTGGTGGGCCCCAAGAAACAACAACACTAATTGACAAATATAATCAGCTCCATTGGTGGACTCTAAGAACCAACTCTAGTGATGAGCCCCAAGAATCAAGTCCACTAGTGTGCCCTGAGAACAAACTCCACTGGTGGGCCACGAGAATCACATCCACTGGAGGCAGGCAAGAATCAACTCCACTGGTAGGCCCCAAGATTCAACTTTATTTGTGAGCCCCATGAACCAAAAAGAACCTATTCCCGATAGTGTAAATAGTATCGGGTGATTACTCCATCGCATAGAAAGAAAGAACAAAAATAAATTGGAGTGTGTATGATAATTGTGTGCAGTATAAAATATAACTTTTACTTCACAGTTTAAAATATTATGCGGCTGAGCACTCAAAGTATTACATATAGAGAAACGCATGTATCCAAAAGCATAAGTACCGTCAAATAACAGCACAGATGATTAACGACTCATTCTGACGATCTTTGCACCAGTAAAAAGCGTAGAGCACTCGCCCTGAAAAGGGCGACCCCACACCGGTGCAGAGACTCACCCTACAGACTCCAACCTTACCCTTATGTGGTTATCATACACTGTCCCAACATGTTTCGACCCACCACGGTCTCTTCAGGGGACCAAAAGAGTGATGTATGAGATTTAAAAATCGAATCACAGTTCAAGAGGGTATAGATAAGTAAATTAATCCAATTATAATAACCCAAAAAGATTTTTATAGGGAATCAAAAAAGTTTGGTATTTATTGATTCACCTCAGGTAGTAACGGGGGCATAAACAACTCCATCATGAATACCAGGGAGGCAAACAGATGTTTATAAAGAAAACAAACTATCCTAGATGGCAACCCCTAAAAGAGGATTGCATACTCAGTACCAACCAACCAGTGTGCAATGCAAAAAAAAAAACTTACTCACCAGAAAGGATCAAAATGACTACAAACAGGTCATGGACTATGGCCCTGAAACCTCCGAAGGGGTTTGGAGGCCGCCTTTTAAATGAAATAATAGCCACCTTAAGAAACCCGGGACCGGGATTTTTAACCGTGTTGCCAAGTACCTGGCCACCGCTTCCCCGGGGTGCCCGTCACTTCCGCCCTCAAATACGGAGTCGGATATACTTCCCCCCGGGAGTGGGGTGCATGATGCACGCTTATACGCGCGTCCAATCATTTTCCACCTCAGTCACTGAATTTGAGACAGCTTCCGCCCACAATGCGGAGACAAATGACGGGCGCCACAGGCCTAGCGCGCCGCTCGTAACATGAACTGGGCGCAAACAGAACCGCCCCATGAACCAACTCCGCTGGTGGGCTCCAAGAATCAACTCCACGAGGGCCAAAAGAATCAACCCCATTAAGGGACCTCAAAAATCAACTCCACGGGTTTGGCCCCTGAACAACCCTTTGGGCACCAAAAATTTTAAAATTCACTTTTGGGTTCCCAAGAACAACCCCCCACTGAGGGCCCCTTAAAAACAATTTCACTGGAAACCCCCAATAATCAACTTTACTGGTAGGCCCCAAGAACCATCTTCACTAGTGGATCCCAATAATCAACTCCATTGGTGGGTCTAAAGAATCAACTTCACTGGTGGGCCCCCAAAATAAACTCGACTGGTGGGCCCAAGAATAAACAATTTGGGGCCCCAAGAATCAGCTTCCTAGGGGGCCCCCAAAAATTTCACTCCCCGTGGACCCCAAGAAAAAAAACTCCACCTGGGGCCCCAAGAATAAACTCCACTAGGGCCCCCAACAACCACCCCACTGGGGGGCCCAAGGATCAGCTCCAGGGTGGGCCTAAAGAAAAAACCCATGTGGGCCCTTAAAGAAAAAACTCCATATAAACCCCAAAAAACAACTGGACTTGCCCCCAAAACAATCAACTTTACTGGTGGGCCCCAAAACGCTCCACCGTGGGCCCCAAAAAAAAACTCCACCGAGGGGGCCCCAATAAAAAAACTCCAATATAACCCCAAAAATCACCCCACTGGAGGCCCCAAGAACCAACTCTACTGGTGGGCCTTAAGAACCAGCACCACTGTTGGGCCCTAAGATCTAGCTCCACTGTTGGGCCCTAAGAATCAAGTCCACTAACCCAAAATCAATTTTTGCTGGCGGCCCTGAAGAATCAACTGCACTGGTGGGCGCCAAGAACCAACTCCATTGGTGACCTCAAAATCAACCCCAGAGGGCTTAAAAACAACTCCACGGGAGCCCCTAAGAATAAACCCCCGGGGGGCCCAAGAACAACTCCACTCGGCCTCTAAAAAACTTTGCTGGTGGGCCCCAAGAATCAATTCCACTGATGGCCCCCAAGAATCAACCACATTGGTGGGCCCAAGAACCAACTACGCTGGTGGGTCTCAAGAATCAAGTTCACTGGGGGTCCCTGGAATCAATTTTGCTTGCAGCCTCCAAGAACCAACTTTACTGGTGAGCCCCAATAATCACTTTCTGGGAGTACCAGAAACAACTCCCTTATGGGGCCCAAGAATCAACTCCACGTGGGGACCCTAAACATCCCACTGGGGGATCTTAGGCACCTCATCGAACATTGGTTCAAACTGTCCAAATTTTGGAAGCAGCAACGTTTCAAAGTGCGGGTTAAGCATTTAAAATTTTGAAAACTTTTCCGTACTTTTTCGACCCAAAAAAAGAAAAAAAAAAAACTTACAATGTTTATGGTTTTAAACGTTAAAATCATGGGGGGGTTCACATTTTTCTTTTTTATAAAAAAATTCCGCTGGGTCTTGGGGAATTTTTTTCCTTTATACACGCCCATTTAAACATAAAGGGGGACGCTGCAAAGTAACTGGGAAAAAGGGTTTTGCCCCCGGGCTCAAGGCACAGGGGTTTTTTTAACTAACTGATTTTAAGACTCGGGGGCCCACCCTTAAAACCATAGCCCCCTTTTTTCCCGGTTTTTAAAAGCCCAAGGGGGCATTTTGAATCGGGGTTTTAGGCCCTTTCTTCCCGGGGAGAAAGGGGGCCCCTGGTCATGGGAAATATTAATTTTGGGGTAGAGGGGAAAACCTGGGGTGGGGGCGGGGGAACGTTGTGGAGGGGTTAAAAAAGGGGGGGGGGGGGTTTTTAAAGAAAAAAGGGGGGGGTTTGGGGGTGTTAGGTGTGGTAAAGTATGGGGTAAAAAGGGGGGAAAAGGGGGGGGGTTTAAAGGGGTTTGGGGGGTTGGGGGGTTTGCCGGGGGGGTTTTAAATTTTGGGGGTGGGGGTAAGGGGGGGGTTTTGTTTTTTGTGGGTTTTTTGTTTTTTTGTAAAGGGGTTGGGGGGGGTGGGGGTTTTTTTAAAGGGGAATTTTTGGGGAGTTTTGGGGGGGAGTTTTATGTTGGTGGAAAGTATAGGGTTTTTTGGGGGTTGTGCTAGATGGATTAAAAGTTTAAATTTGGTTTTGGGGGGTTTTGGCGGGATAGGTAGGATTTTTTTTTTGGCTTGGGGGGGGGGGCTTGATGGGGGGGGGGGAAAGGGGGGTTTAAAAAATTTTTTTGGGGGGTTTTTTTGGGGGGGAGGTTTTTTTGGGAAAAAAAGTTTTTATGGGGTTTTGGGGTCCCTTGGGGGAAAATTCCAAAAAAGGGGGGGGAAAAAAAAGGGGGGGGGGGGTTTGGTTTTTTGGTTAGTTAAATGTTTTAAGGTTTTTTCTTTGGGGGGGGGGGATAATTTTAAATTTAAAAAGGAAATTGTCCCGGTGGGAAAGTGTGTTGGGTAAGTTTTTGTTTTTTTAAAAAAAAGTTTTTGTTGGGGGGTTTTTTGGGGGTGGGTCATTTGGGGGAAAAGTTTGGGTGGGGGGTCCCGGGGGGTGGGCCCGGGGGGGGGAAAATGGGTTTTTTTTTGAATGTTTGCCCGTAAGGGGGTTGGCCCTTTCCCGGCAAGGGGGTTTAAAAAGGGGGGGGATGTAGTACTCTAGGAATAGAGTATAATATAATTGTATTACGCCACCATGGTCAGTCACCTAGGGGGTTGTAGTGTTCTATGTGTAGAGTTTCATAGAATTGTATTATGTTCATGTCCAGTGGTTGGTCACGTTGGGGGTTGTTGTGTTCTATGTATAGGGTATAATAGAATTGTGTAATGGTCATGTTGGGGGTTGTAGTGTTCTATGTATAGCTTGAATAGAATTGTATTATGGTCATGTTGGGGGTTGTTGTGTTCTATGTATAGAGTATAATAGAATTGTATTATGGTCATATTGGGGGTTGTAGAGTTCTATGTATAGAGTATAATGGATTTGTATTATGGTCATATCCAGGGGTCGGACTTGATGGGGGTTGTAGTGTTCAATGGATCAGGTATAATAGAATTGTATTATGATCATGTTGGGGGTTGTAGTGTTTTATGTGTAGAGTAAAATAGAATTGTATCATGGTCATATCTAGTGGTCGGTCATGTTGGAGGTTGTAATGTTCTACATAAAGAGTATAATAGAATTGTATTATAGTCATGTTGGGGGTTGTAGTGTTCTCTGTGTATAGTATAATAGAATTGTATTATGGTCATGTCCAATGGTCGGTCATATTGGGGGTTGTAGTATTCTATACTATAGTAGATTTATATCATGATCCGGTCGATTGCCAACGTGATGTTGGATTGTGTAATGTTATATGTGAAGCTTATGGTATATTGCTTTATATCCGTTTAGTCAGGTCATTTTCGGGGTGCTGGTGCTCTATACTGCGGATAACAGATTTGAGCTACGGTCGTGTCCTGTGGATTGGGCACATCGGTGGTCAAAGTGTTTAATTTTGTTAATGTAATAACATTGTCTCCGCTCATGTCTAGTGCTACACATTTAACACACTGGACTTAGGAGGCTACATTTATGGGTGGCTGACGCAGGTCAGTAACTGATGTGTGGCTGGAACGTCCCAAGCCTGGGTTTCAATTAGCTAGGTGCTGCTTCTAGGTCCACTTTCTTACTAATGAGGTCCTCATACCCTTTCCCTGCTCTTCACCAGACCCAGTCAACTCTCCAGTTTTTATCCCTCTTTTCGTTCTCACCAAATCTCATCCATATATTCCTATTCTGTAACTAAATAATACTGCTATACTGTTACGTACCTGATCCGTCTCCTTCTTCTAAGGTTCAATATTCTGCAAGGGTTAATCCACCTGGCCTGTCTCCTCATTCTGGGAGAAGCTTTGCTGGCGAGCTCAGGAGTGACAAGCTCTACTACCACTCAGAACAGAGGGTGTGTCACACAGGCCGATAGGAGGGCCCAGAGATCCCACTAATCGGCTGCTGGGGCTGTGTTCGGGAACACCATTTAAACCTCCACAGACCTTCCTGCCTTTGCCTGAGAAAGGTTCTACCTGCTCATTTTCCCTTCTTTTCATATGGTACTTGCCTTGTTTCCAGACCTTGGCTCGTGTTCTTGACCTCGGCTTTTCTCTTGTTTCGCTACGTTGTTCTTGATTGTGTTCTGACTCCTGGTTTTCCATTCCATTTCCCAATTTGTGGCCTGCTGTTTCCGCTCTGTTGCTGACTTGGACTGTTTGACGTTTCTCTATCCTAACGGGCCCTGCACCTAGCAGCGTAGGGACTGCCGCCCAGTTGGGGGTTGCAATTAGGATGGCACGCAGAGAAGGCAGGGACAGTGGGCTGGGTTGCAGTCAGAGATTAAGACCCATCAGGATGCCATGATACCTGCTAATTGTCCAGTTTCTAAGGTCTTTGTCCCGACTCGGCTACGATTCTTAATATAATTTAATGATTCTTTATTATCTGGACATCCCAAAATGTCTGGCACAAAGGGACTTATTTCTCGTAACTACTGGTGGCCTTCATTGTCTCAAAATGTGGCAGATGGTGACACTCGGGCTTGGGCAAAGGTCCCCAGAACTTGTCTTCCTGGTGAACTTTTTCCCCTACCGATACTTGAGCACCCATGGACCCATATCTACATGGATTTTATGACCGATCTTCCTACCTCTGAGGGCAAGTCTGTCATTTGGGTGGTAGTGGATCTCTTGAGTAAGCTGTGTTATTTGGTTCCATTAGGGGGGTTACCATTGTCCAAAAAGCTTGCCTGATTTATAAACCTGCTCTACTGCGGGATATAAATTAGGCACCTTCTAGCACTGAAATGTCAATTCTGGCTCAGGTAAACCACTTTGAAAGTGGTTTACCTGATCTAGCAGTCATGTGCCTGGAATTGCCATACTGAAGCTATTAATCTTTAGCTTCGTACGGTTCTAGTGTGCCCCGCCTCCCGCACGCCCCCTGAAATCAGGCGCATAGCAAAGTGCCGTGGGCGCCCTGTAATGCGCCTGATAATGGCTTGCGGGCGAATTTAAACTATAGTGAACCGGGCTGCACTAGATTTCGGGCTGAAAAGATGCAAGACTTCTGGCGCAGCCCCGTTCATACATGTTGCCCAGTGTTTCCACCTCCATGCTTGACAGTGGGGACGGTGTTCTTTGGGTCATAGGCAGCATTTCTCTTCCTCCAAACACAGCGAGTTGAGTTAATGCCAAAGAGCTACATTTTTGTATCATCCGACCCCAGCACCTTCTCCCAGTCACTCACAGAATCATCCAGGTGTTCATTGGCAAACTTTAGACGGGCCTGCACGTGTGCCTTCTAAAGCAGGGAGACCTTGCGGGCACTGTAGGATTTTAATCCATCACGGCGTAATGTGTTACCACTGTTTTTTTGGGTGACTGTTGTCCCAGCTGCCTTGAGATCATTAACACTTTCCCCCCATTTAGTTTTAGGCTGATCTCTCACCTTCCTCATGATCCAGGATACCCCGTGAGGTGAGGTTTTGCATGGTGCCCCAGATCGATGTCAATTGACAGTCATTTTGTATTTCTTCCATTTTCACACTATTGAACCAACAGTACTCCCTTTTCCCCCAGCGTCTTACTTTTGGTTTTGTGCCCCTTCCGCTTTTTTGCGGTCATGATCCTTTTCCCTGACATCCATAGAAAGCTCTTTGGCTTGTCCTGTTTAAGAGTTTATTTGGAGTGTCTTTTTCTTTTTTGCGAAAAATGCAAAATACATTTTTTAATTTTTAAAGGGGGTTTTTTTGGGTTTTATTTTTTTATTTTTTCATGTTTCTCAATGTTAAAAGAACCTACCCTTAAAAAATTTCAGTGTTATGTCTTTGTCAGTGACAAAAATTAAAAAAACAGCAAGGTTTTAAATAAAATTTTTTTCCCTTTTCTGTTAAAAAAGGGTTTTAAGAGAAAACAATCTATCTGAAAAAAGAGGGGGGCCATGAGCAGGGGTCTTTGTGAAACACAGGGGGGTATATATAGCCGTCCCATTTGAGAGAAAAGGGCTAAGTGGGAAAAGTTTTGTTGGGAAAAAGAGGAGTTTTATGGGGGCATTTGTGTTAGAGAAGGTCTATGAGCAGCAGTCTATGTGAAAAAGGGGCTAAAAGGGACAAAGGGTTTAAAGTAAGGGAAAAAACATGAGGGCCCGTCTAAAAAAAAACAAAGGGGCTATAGATAGCATTTAAAGTAGGAAAAAGGGCTATGGGAACCGTCTTTATAAATAAAACTTTTATAGCAGCAATTTATGTGAGCGTAGGACTATGAGGAGCAATCTAGTTGAGAGGTAAGAGAGGGCCATGAGGGGCAATACAGATACAGCAATGAGGCATTTAAAAACCAAAAGATTTTAGTTTTTGCGGGTTTTAAAATTTGGGAAAATTTTTTTAGAGGGGGAGAAGAGGTTAAAGGGAAAAGTGGGTTGGGAAAAGTAAGAACCTGAAAAAGTTTTTTTCATTTAACTTTACAGTCATGGCTGGAAGAACTGTCTATTTGGGCTGGAAAGGTGGAGAAAAAATAAAAAAAAAAAAAGAACAACTCCCAAACCCGGGACACAAACACCATAATTTACACCCCAAAAAATAAGTCTAGAAAATGATTTTTCCTAAAATATCTGAAATTGTTTTTACAATGTAGATTGATTGTGAAGATATTGGAAGATGATGAAGAATGTTTAGAAGGAAGAAGCCCCAATCATAAAATCCTTGTGCTGGGCTCACCCAAAGTTAAGCAAAAAATTTCCTAAGGTTTCTTTCAACTCCTCTATACAGCTGACCAATCCTCCTACCCTCAACCGGCTTCACTACCATTACTATTTAAAAAGTTTTCCACCTGACCTCCCCCATTTCTTTTCCCCCACCCCCAAAAAACTTGGGCCCCGTCAATCTCATCTCCACCCCGCCTTAAACCCCCCCTCCCAAACCCAAAAACCCCTCTCTTTAACTTTTCAAGAGCCACTGGGAAATTTCCCCTTTTTCCCTATGAAACATGCAACAATTACAACCCATCCAAAAGGAAACCCATTGGGCCCTTTGTTCAGCCTACTTTTTAAAGTATATCAAAACTTTTCCTTTTAATAAGTCCACCCTTTAGCAAAAGTCTATATCTATTACTTTGCTTTCTCCATTACTTTGTGCTCCTCCTCTTAGATCTGTCCTCTGCCTTCCACATTACACTCTGATCCTCCTCTTGGACCTGACCTCTGCCTCTTCCACTACTCTGTGCTCCTCCTCCTGGACCTGTCCTCTTCCTTCTCCATTACTCTGTGCTCCTCCTCCTAGAGCTGTCCTCTGCCTTCTACATTACTCTGTTCTCCTCCTCCCCGTTTTTCTGGGCCCTTTTCCATTTCTTTGTGCTTTTTTCCCCTTTGATCTGCCTCTGCCCTTTCCCCATTTCACTCTTTATCCCCCTCTTGGACCCCCGACCTCGCCCTCTTACTTTCTTGTGCTCCTCCCCTGGACCCCTGTCCTCTTCCTTTTCCAACCTTGCTCCTCCTCCCAAGCTTTTTCCCCTGTCTTTCCAAATACCCCTATTCTCCTCCACCCAAGCGTCCCTTTTTCCTTTTTCCATTAATCCCGTCCTCCTCCCCTAGGGCCTCCCTTGCCCTTTTCCCCTACTCTGTGCCCCCTCATCCTTTACCCTTTCCCCTACCTTCTCCTCTACCTGTGCTCCTTAAATTTTTAGACTGCCCTCGGCCCCCCTCCACTACTGGTCCTCCTCCTAGACCTGTCCTCTGTCCCTTTTCCCCCTACTCTGTGCTCTTCCCCCTGACCCCGCCTTCTCCCATAGGGCCTTGGGGCCCCCTGCCTTCTCCACTACTCTGGCTCCTAAACCCTTTAAACCCGTTTTGTTTTCCCTTCCCCCAAAACTCGTGCTCCTCCCCCAAAAACCCGCCTCTCCCTTTTTCGCTATTCTGTGCTTTCCACCTAACCTGTCCCCCTTTCCTTCTTCGCTTTCTGTGCTCTTCCCCCTTTGACCTGTCCTCTCCCCTTTCCTTACTCTGTGTCCTCATTCAGACCTGGCCCCCTGCCTTCTCCACTACTGGTTCCCCCCTCCTAAAAACCTGCCCCCTCCTCCTTCTCTATCACTCTGTGTTTCCTTCCTGTGGGCCCAGTCCTCGACATCTCAATTTACAATTTTTAAAAACCCGGTGTACAACTCTGTTACATAAAAAAAATTTGAGACTCTGGGTTCAATTTTTTTGGATCAAAAGATGTTTAAGCCCCCTTGATTTAAACGGGGATCCCCAAAAATCGGGCAGTCCATGCTATTTTTTCCCTCTCAATGGAAACCCAAATTTCCGGCCTTCACGGGGTTTCCACCGCCCTCCTTTAAATTCGAGAGAAAAAATAAAAAAAAAACCCAACCTCAAGCCCCCTTTATGCCCCTGTAAACATACGGGAAACAAAACGTTTTTTTTGGTGTACATAGTTAAAACTTGGTTTACATTGATTTGGGGAAGGGAAGGGGTGCTTCCTTTTTGGGGTTTCCCTTGTCCCCCCCCCACTCTCCCCAGGTTTGTCAAAGAAGGGCAGCTTGATTTTTGGGGTGTTTTTTATTTTTCTCTCTGAATAAGGGAAGTGGGGTGCCCAAGTGAGGGGCCCTTGTTTTAAGGACCCAAAAAATCTTGGACAAGTTTACCAGGGGGAACCTTTTTAAAGGGGGAGAATACTTTAGTTCAGCTTTTTCTCAAAACCTTTAACATCATCCCCCCCTTCCTGTTTTTTGGTTTTGGCCCCCAGTCAGGGGGTTTCCCCTCCCCCCCCTGTCGGGTTTCCACATGTCACTGTCCTTCCTATGCAGTCTTATTTTGAAAGAGCGGCCAAGGCCTGCATTCGGGTCTAGACAGCCTTCTAGAACTCGAGCATTTGATCTCTTCTCCCTCACAGTTGGAATTTTTGTTACAGTTGAACCCCTTCTTCTAGGGAACTCCTCCAGAAGCACAGATTTCCCTCCCCCCTTTTTAACACACAGAATTAAGGGGACCGAGCAAATTCGATTTTTTTCTGATTGTAGAAGCAGCTGCAAACGTCAATGAGGGGCTGTTGCTGTATAGAGTGAAAATTGTTTTTCCGGGGCCCCCTTTCACGCAGGAGAATTAGGCACCGAGGCAAAAATTCTGCTGTTTTCTGGGTTGTACAAGGAAGCGGGAGGGGTAACTGAGGAGTTGGTGGCTTTTAAAAGAGTGAAAAATTTTTGCCGGCCCCCTTTTTTGTTGAGGGGGGCAGGAAAGCTCACTCCCGTGAATTAAATACATGGGGGTAAAAGCGCGTTTCTTGTTTTCATGTCCCCCTTTTCTGAAGACCATTTTTAAATTTAAAAAATAAAACCCCCCTTTTAAAACAAAGATTTTTGGGTGGACCAAAAAAAAAAAACCCCTTATCTCCAACAGAAAAAACCCCCAAAAGCAAAGACGCCTTTTTTTCCCCGTCTTTCTTTTGGGTGTTCTGGGCATTAAAACCCAAATTCTTCTGAACTTTGGGCCCCAAAAGTGACAGAAATTTTTAAGGATAACACCAACACCACTGTGATCAGAAGTGGCACTAGCCAACGATGCATGTCTCAGGTGAAAACCATAATTGCAGAAAAAAGGAGAAATACCTAAATCCGATTTTTAATAAAAAAATTCCCTAAAGTTAAGTATTTTCCCCAAATCTCCCTGCCAACAGAGAATAAAAAACAAATTTTTGGTAACTTTTTGGTTCACCCTTTCTTTTCCCTTAGTCTCGGGGGGAAGGGGAGGAAAGACGGGGTGATACCCAACCCTTTACAGGGGCTCTCCAGAAACTTATTGAACCCCTTATTCTCGGGTAACCCTTACAGTTTTATGTTGTGTTTGATAAAAAGCTCTGCAAGCTTTTTTGACAATGGCAACCCCCTTAATGGAACCAAATAACACAACTTACAAAAAGCATCCCCCACCACCCAAAGACAACTTCCCCTCAGTTTTTAGGAAGATCTCACAGAATCCATGGAAAAGTTTTCCATGGTTCGGGGTTTTGTTGGGGCATAGTTCCCCCGGGAGGAAATTCGGGGGCCCTTTCCCTGAGCACAGGTGCACAAGCGCCCAAGGCCCCCCCATCATGAACAAGAAGACCACCAGTATTGTGACAAAAAAGTCTCTTTTCCCAAAACACCCCGGGGATGTCCAGATAATCAAATCAGAAATTTTTTTTAAAAATCGAGCTGAAACGAATGGGGGAAAAGCCCTTTTAGATCTTGACAATTTCCAGCCATCCTGGTGGGTCTTAATCTCAACAGAGACAATAGTCTCCTTGGGCTAGTGACTGGCACATAAGCTTCTAGATGGTGCGTTAGCTTTAACAGTCTTAGCTCCTGGTCTGTAGAACCCCACAAATTTTAAAGTGAGTAAAAAAAAAGCCAACAACCCCGATGGGGGTTAAACCCTTTTTAGTTTCTCATAATGGTGAGGTTTTTATGATCAGTTAGGTCCATAACTTGCTGTTGGGCACGTTTGAGGAAGTGGCACCATTCCTCGAATGCGCCCACTTAATAGCCAACAATTCTCAGTTCCCAAAGTCATACCAGAGGAGAATTTCCGCAAAAAGAAGGCACAACGGCGGGGATTAGTCATAGCAGCAGACCCCTGGGAGAGGACTGCCCCTGCTCCAAACTCAGAAGCATCTACCTCAACGATGAAGGGTTTGGTATGGTCCGCTAGAAACAACACTGGAGCAGAGACAAAACACTGCTTAAGTTTTTCTAAAGCCTCAGGTTGCCAGTTATTGATATTTACCCCCTTTTTAGTCATATCAGTCAATGGCCGGATTAGAACAGAAAAATTACAAATAAATTTACGATAATAATTAGCGAATGTTAGAAACCTCTGTAAGGCTTGTAGGGAGGAAGGGCGAACCCAATCGAGAATTGCCTAAACCTTAGAAGGATCCATACCAAACGAGTTTGGAGTCAAGTTATATCCCAGGAAAGGTATCTCCTGAAAACCGAAAACACATTTCTGAAGTTTGACCAATTCTCTTTCAGGATCTGTAAGACTTGTCGCACATGCTTAATGTGCGAGGACCAGTCTCCCGAATTAATTAAAATGTCATCTAGATAAACAACCATGCAACAACCAACGAGTTCTCGGAAAGCGTTATTAACCAGGTTCTGGAAGACTATGGGAGCATTGCAAAACCCAAAAGGCATGACCAGATACCCAAAATAGCCCTCTGGCGTATTAAGAGCAGTTTTCCACTCATCTCCTTCTTTGATATGAATAAGGTTATACGCCTCTCAGTTCCAGCTTGGAAAACCACTTTACCCCATGGATTTGATTTAACTGATCAGGAATCAAAGGTAATGGGTATTGGTTTTTTACCGTTATTTTATTGAGTTCCTGGTAATCAACACATGGACTGAGACTTCCATCTTTTTTCTTTACAAGGAAGAAGCCCGCACCCATAGGGGACACAGAAGGCCGTATATGACTATTCTGTAGACTCTCTGGAATGTATTGCTTCATGGCAAGTCTCTCCAGACCAGAGAGATTATATATTCTGCCTTTAGGAACTCTCACACCAGGCAACAGTTCAATGGCACAGTCGTAGGACCTATGAGATGGTAATATCTCTGACTGTGCCTTGGAAAAAACCTTGGCAAAGTCACGAATATAGACAGGGATCTGTTCTACTTCTGCATTACCAAGTACAATTGGGGAACATCTGTTAATACACTGCTTACTCCATCTAATTAATTCTTCAGAATTCCAGTCAAGCACAGAGTTGTGTTTCTGAAGTCAGAGTAACCCCAAAACAACATCAGCAGGTAACCATTCCATAAAAAAGAACACATTTCTCACTATGTATTGATCTTACCAACATCTTGAGCTCAGGAGTACAATGCTGGATATTGCCCATAACCAATGGGGTAGAATCAATTGAACTATCTGCAGGGAATCGGATAGAGGCCTCCAGGGTAGGCCCAGATGCTTGGCGAATGAAGCGTCCACAAAATTGGAAGCTGACCCAGAATCCAAAAAGTCACTCCCAGACCCATACAAGGATAAATACGAAATTTTCACTGGGAGCTACAACTTTCTTGATACTATAGGAAATACCTCTTCGCCTAGGTGACCTTCCCACAAGCCATGTAGGCGCTGGAGTTTTCCGGCCTGGTCTTCCTTTTGGGGCCTTCTTCGCCACAGTAGTAACACAGTCCCTGGATGCAACAGGAAGTCCTATGGTCATTTGCAGTGGCCGCAGAAGAAGCCCTCACTTGTATAGGTTCCTCAGGGGGTATCTCAGCAAACACAGACACCGGGGTGGCAGTAGAATGGACCAGCGGAATAGGACAAAGGACTAAATGTCTTTTCCCGACGTCTCTCCGTGAAACGTCTGTCCAGACTAACAGGCAGGGCCATAGCATCATCAAGAGTACCAAGGGTAGGGTAAGCAACCAACATGCCCTTCACATGGTCAGCTAATCCCAATCTAAACTGACACCTAAGAGCTGGGTCGTTCCACCCAGATGGAACACACCAGCAACAGAATTCAGAGCAATACTCCTCAACTGTCCTCTTGTCCTGCGTCAAAGTAATGAGCTGGGTTTCGGTCACAGCCTCCTTATGAGGGTTGTCAAAGAGTAAGCCCAAGGAGTGAAAAAAATCTGTCTACCGAAGACAATTCTGGCGAATCAGGGGATAATGAGAATGCCCACTCCTGGGGAGACCCCTGCAGATGGGACATAATAATTCCCACTCTATGCTCATCATTACCTGAGGTACGTGGGCAAAGCCTGAAATACAAACGACATCCCTCCATGAAAACCTGAAAGGCCTTCCTGTCACCTGAGAACCTGTCTGGTAGCTGGATTGGGGGTTCCACGAGAGGGGAAAGAAATGCCGGACCACTGTGACTCTGGGGAAGACTCCTGTTGCTGGACCCTCAGCACCAGATCCTAAACTAGCTAAGTAAGCCCCTGCCTCTGCTGTACCAAGGCTGCCATAGGGTTCATAGTGAGTGGAGAGCAAGAACAGTTATGACCTGTGAAAATGTCACATCAAAGGAGGTTCAGTGGGCCCTGACTGCAACCCAGTCCACTGTTCCTGCCTAGTTGGCGTGCTGCCCTACATGGCAGACCCCAACTGGGTGGCAGACCCTACGTTACTAAGTGCAGGGCTGTTAAATGAAAGCAAGGTTGATCAGTCCGGGTCAGCAACAGTACGGGACTGTCAGCTCAAGAATCAGAAGATAGAAGAAATACCAGAAAACAAGCCAGGGCTCAAAACACTATCAGTAACGCGGTATAGAATCAATAGACAAGCTAAGATCAAGAACACAAGCCGGGGTCTGGTAAGAAGGAGCGCACAATACAGAAAGCAGGTGAAATGAGCAGCAGGAACCCTCCACAGGCAAAGACAGGAAAATCTGTGGAGGTTTAAATGATGTGCCCAGACACTGCCCCAGCAGCTGATTGGTGCAGTTTCCGGGTCCTCCTATTGACCTGTGTGACACACCCTCTGTTCTGAGTGGTAGTAGAGCTGTCACTCATGGGCTCACCAGCAAAGCTCCTCCCAAGTAGTGTTGATCGAACCATTTGAGAAAAAGTTAAGTTCGAGTCGAACATCTCGATTTTCCGATTTTCTCCAACTTGAACTGAACATCTTACTGTTCGTTTGAGTAAAGTTCGAGTTCGCCATGGCGTTCAATACACCATTTTAATAGTTTTCAGGGCCTTTCTACACTTTTTTCCAATCAGTGCAGAGCACAGAGGAGTGTCAAAAACGTCATCTCTGAGGTGTAGGGATCTCATTGGCTGCTAAAATCACATGACCATGTTATATATATTTCACTGTATTGCATTATGAATGCCATTTTCCGCTAGACTTTGTTAGGAGGCATTTTCCTCTCCATAGACAGCTATAGTTAGGGAGTTTGGTAGTGCTGGCTGCCACCTGCCCACACCCCGAAGCTGGTATTTGGCGACATGTGCAGGCTCCCACCACGCCAAACTCTCATATACATGGATATATATTATACAGAGGGCTTGGATTTGCTAAATCATACTCAGTGCCCAAAAGTTTAGTTTTTGCAGTATTGGGGGTGAAATCATTTTGCCACACACTGTCTCCAAATCTCCTATACACAGAAATATATTCTAAATAGTGGTTGGTTGGGGAAAATTATACTGAATGGAGAAAAGTTCATTTTTGGCAGTTTTGGGGGTGAAATACCTTTCAATATAACGTGTGTTATTGTCATACAGATATTTATCCAGGAAATAGAGTTCTCTCTGTTGCTAAATCTTACTCAACACCAAAAAGTGCAATTTTGCCAGATTTTAAGTCCACATAACACTGAAATATACCAGTGCGTTATTGTGATCCACATATATATATATACACTTCTCTCTTTTTTATTACATATATCTTGTGCCAAGCGCAGAGCTATAATATTTAGCTTTTTGAACATGGTGAGAACTAGAGGTGGTAAGGGAGCAAGAAGGAACGTAGGAAGTGGAGATAGAGGTACGAGACAAGGCGCTCCTTCCAGTGCTTTGGAGAACACACAAGCGAGCACATCGTCAGTCGCAGGACCGTCAAGCCTGTCATCGCTTGGTCGGTTCCCTGTGCGTCTCTACACTGAACAGCATCACCAATCTGTTCTTCAATGGTTATCAGACCCTGCATCCAGCGGTTTAACCTTCTCTTCCTCTGTCACGGCCACAAATGTCGTCATCATCATCATCATCAGTCCAACCTGAAGCAAACACGGGCCGAATAATGTCACAACCCAATATACAGACCATTCCAAATAATCCATATTCTGAAGAGCTCTTTGATCACACAATGTGGTTGGGGTCAGAAGACATTTCAAGAGTTCAAGTTCTTGGGAGCTGGTGCAAAAAGTAAAATGGGGCCCTCCATTTACCATGTGCCATTTCCAATACTGGTGTCTTCTTATGTGTCAAAGGGGCTTTTGGGCCCCCTCAGGATTCAGGGCCCCATAGCAGCTGCTACTGCTGCACCCCCTATAACGACACCCCTGCCAGCTGAACCTCCATGTTCCCCATTGGGATGTTCTTGCTGTCACCTTATATATCACATGTACAAATCTTGCAAGCAGACACGTAACTTGAAGTTGGTGGGCCCTGGTACAAAAAGTGAAATAGGGCTCCTGCCAGTTACCATGTGACATTTCCAATACCGGTGCCTCCTTATGTGTCAAAGGGACTTTTGGGCCCACTCAGGATGCAGGGCCCCATAGCAGCTGCTATCGCTGCACCTCCAATAGCTACGCCCCTACACCTCCTATAGCTACGCCCCTGCATCTCCTATAGCTACTCCCCTGCATCTCCTATAGCTACGCCCCTGTTTGCAATCAGTCCTCATCTTTTCAGTTAGCCATTGAACGGAAATAAGTATTTTAGCCTCTCAATTTTTTCTGTCACTCTTAGAGCCAAGTTTTCCTCACTAAGTTCTTCCACATATCCAGTTTACTGTTATGGATGTAATAACAGCTTCTCCTCACCTGTATAGGTATAAAAATTAACCTGAACATCTTCTCCCATTGACTTTAATGGGGTTCGAGTTCAATTTGAACCTCGAACCGAACACCACTACTGTTCGAAGTTCGACTTGAACATTTTACTGCTCGCTCATCTCTACACCCAGGGTGTGGAGACAGGCCAGGTGGATTAACCCCTGCAGAGCATTGCACCTTAGAAGCAGGGAACTAATCAAGTGAGTCCTGACAATAATAGACTGCATAATGATCAGGTACAGTGGTCGTTCATGTTGGGGTTTGTAGTGTTCTATATAGAGAATATATTAGAATTGTATTATGGTCATGTCCAGTGGTTTGCTCATGTTGGGGTTGTGGTGTTCTATGTAGACAGTAGACTTATGTCTGGTGGTCGGTCATATTGGGGGGAGTAGTTTTCTATGTATAGAATATAATTGACTGTACCTTGGTCATGTCCAATGGTCGGTCATGTTGAGGGTTATAGTGATCTATATATCGAGTATAACAGAATTGTCTTGGTGCATTTATTTAATTGTTTTTTTTTTCTTCGTTATATTTGTCTAGGTTGTTGTTACTGGAAAGAAGATGAATCGTCCTCTAGATTTTATGACTTTAACCATGTCCAATAATATGACTCATGCAGCCAGTTCTGGTGGCAGAATGATAGAGGGGATAAAGATACTTCTATATTCCTTGGTCTCCATTTGTTTCTCCCTTTTCCTCTTCTTTATTACTCTTATACTCCACCTCTTCGTCACCGTCCCTCACCTCCGGGAGCATGCCCGCTACATCCTCTTTGTCCACATGCTGATCAATGACACCTTGTATCTCTTCAGCGGACTTTTTCTTATGATGACTACGAATGTTCTGCACTTACCGTTTCCTATTTGCTATAGTTTTATCTCTCTTGGAGCGACCACTTTTAAGATAACCCCCCACAACCTGGCGGCCATGGCTCTTGAACGCTATGTAGCGATCTGTTTCCCGCTGAGACACCTGACTCTTTGGACCCCACAGAGGTCTTATTATGCCATTGCTTTAATTTGGTTTATTGATTTTATACCTAATATAACTGACTTCCTTATTATATGTACTTCGGTGGACAAGAAATTCTTCTCCCTTAGTAACTTCTGCAATTTGCAATTAATAACAGTGAACGTGCTCCAAAGCCTCCTCAGATCCGGTTTCCTCATCGCCAATCTAGTGTCGGCAGGACTCGCCATTGCCTTCACCTATATTCGAGTTATGTGCGTTGCAAAGAACATGAGCTCTGGAAACGGCTCAGCCCAAAAAGCTGGAAAAACCCTCATGCTCCACGCCGGGCAATTTCTCTTGTGCCTATTTTCATTAACTTATTCATTTTTTGAGGCTCAGTTTAGAAATAACATTTATCTACCTACGTTAAACTTCCTCTTCTTCATGTGTCTACCGCGGTTGCTTAGTCCCATCATATACGGATTAAGAGACCAATGGCTTATGAAATGCATAAGAAATCTTCAACCTGCAAAACATTAAAGGGGCACTCTCACCACATTGATTAGTGTGTGATTAACATACAGGTAAAGGTAAATAAAGACTATTACCAAATACATTGCTGTTCTGATTTTGTTTCCTTTTAAAGTTAGAGCAGTTCTTATCTCCTGCTTGTGTCCAAAAGCTTCCCTAGGTTACTGGCCACCCCTCTCTGCTCTAGCAGTGGCTTGGATGGTAGCGTCACTTCCTGCTGTGTCTTATCAGCAGCACAGGAGCTTGTTAATCTTTCCTACTGACAAACTAACACTTTAGTGCTCTGTAGGCTTGTTCTCTGCTATTAAAAACCCCTCCATCATTAATATCCCTCTAACAGGCTCAGCTAGGAATAGCAGAACTAAAATATCAGTCACTGCTGCAGAACCACCCACAGCCTGAACAGAAAGTTGGATTCTGAAGCTGTAGAACCACCCGCAGCCTATACAGGATGTAGGAGCCTGAAGCTGTAGTACCACCCACAGCTTGAACAGGAATTAGGAGCCTGAAGATGTAGGTACACCCACAGCCTGAACAGGAAGTGGGAGCCTGAAGCTGTAGAACTGCCCACAGCCTGAACAGGATGTGGAAGCCTAAAGTTGTAGAACTGCCCACAGCCTGAATAGGAAGTGGAAGCCTTAAGCTATAGAACCACCCACAGCCTGAACAGGATGTAGGAGCCTGAAACGCCCACAGCCTAAACAGTAAGTGGAAGCCTGAAGCTGTAGAACTGCCCAGTGCCTGAACAGGAAGTGGGAGCCTGAAGCTGTAGAACTGCCCAGTGCCTGAACAGGAAGTGGGAGCTTGAAGCTGTAGAGCCGCCCACATCCTGAACAGGAAGTGGGAGCCTGAAGTTGGCTGAGAATAACAGCCTGATAAGCAAACCTCTTTAAGGTCATAAAGAAAAACTAAATGAGGTACAGCAACTAAACAAATTCTTGTAACATGAAGGATCCAGCAAAAATTCGGTGAAAAAAGGTGCTCAAATATATTTCAAGACATCATGGTGCAGACAGTACAAACATAGAAAGGATAAAACCTACGCGTTTCAGGGACCGAGATTTATTGCCATTGTTCACGGTTCAAACAACATTCTAATTGTGTCCATGAAATAGTAAAAGGGGTGTTACGTGAATGTGCACGTCATATCCTCCATATTAAAAACACTAACATATTGCTATCGCTACTCATTATGTTATTAAGTTATTCTTCCTAACTTTTTATGTTGTAATAGCCTGTTTAAACAGATAATAATTTTAGTATATATATATATAATAGGTCATTTCTGTTATTCATTCCTACCGGAGCTCTTGTTTCCAATGTGTGGATCCAGTACGCCTCACGCAGGTGCACTCGGTGTTCCCAGTCACCTCCATTGCAAGGACGATTAACACGTTCTATTCCCTGGCACTTGAAACTATTGAGTGCACACGCGTGAGACTCTACAAAGTGACTTAATGCACACGAGTGCGAAATCTGCATTTTTCGGATGCCGGCTAAGTGTTCCTGGATCCTTGTCCTCACCTTACGAATGCTGCTGCCTATATAAGATTTATTACAGCTAGTACACTAGATAAGGTAAACCAAGTGATCCGTGTCACAATTTACATAGCTATTAATTTTATACACTTTGTTTTCTATTTGTCCAGCAAAACTATCTGTTTTATTCATGTATTGACAAACTTTGCACAATTTCTTCCCACATTTGTTGTTACCTTTAAAAGTTAACCAATTGTTGGATGAATTTTTACTTGAAAAGCTGCTGGGGGAAATGGTATCCCCTATTGTCCTGCTACATTTAGCTACCATAGTGACCCCTTCATCTATTATATTGGCCAGTATAGGATCTTGTCTTAAAATATTGATGTTTTTAAAGAAAACTTTTTTTATCAAATCATATTCCATACTATAAGTAGTGGAATAAGTAAGGCTATGTTTTTTGCCACCCCTATCTTTGGTTTTCTCTATCAGTTGTGATTCTTGCGTTTTACCCTTTATTTTATTTTTTGCCATATTAAGCTGTTTGTCTATATAACCCCTAGTTTTTAATCTTTTCTCTATGGTCTCCATTTGTTGTTTGTAATTGAGGTTATCACTGCAAATCTTGCGTGCTCTATTCAGTTCTCCGAAAGGGATAGAGTTAACTGTATGGATGGGGTGGCAACTATCTGCCCTAAGTACAGTATTGCCACTATTAGGTTTTCTGAAAACATCTGTGGTAACCCTCTTCTTTAATTCATCACCTGTGAGTAGTAGATCCAAGAAAGGTATAGAGGTTTTCTCAACTAATGATGTGAACCGGAGATTAATGGTGTTATCGTTGAGAAAATGTACAAACTCCGGTATGGACGCCACATCGCGACCCCAAATGAACAAGAGGTCGTCGATGTAGCGCCCATACCAGAGTATACAGTCAGAAAATGGGTTATGGGGGTCATAGATGATTTTCTGCTCCGACCATGCCATGAACAAATTCGCCATGGATGGCGACGCTGTAGCCCCCATAGGTACTCCTACGTTCTGGAGATAAAATTCCCCATCAAATTGGAAATAGTTATTGTATATTAGATAATCTATACATAATTGTAGGAAAATATTCTGTTCTTCAGTATAGAGGTTAAACTTATCAAGATGGTATTGTATTGCTGTTCTCATCATAGATAAAGGGATATTTGAATAAAGACTAATTACGTCCATGCTGAGCCAAACACAGCTTTCTGTCCACTGAAAATTTTTTAAATCTTTAATAACTGTTGTACTATCCCTCAGGTATGCTGGTGACAGTTGTACCATGGGCTGCAAAAGATCATCCACCCAACTGCTGAGCCTTTCATTTAAGCTGCCGCAGCTGGATACAATGGGGCGAATACCTGGTGGAAACCCATTTTTATGGGTCTTAGGCACCCCATAAAAATGGGTGCTTTGGGTTTTGTCACTAATAGATATTTCACTTGTTTTTCAGTAAGAGCTCCCAGGCTTTTGCCCTCCTCCAACAACCTGGCCAGTTTGTTTTGCATCTCTTTTATGGGGTCTTTCTTTAATTTTCGGTAAGTATGTGTATCATTTAGGGTTTCCCTTATTAATTTCTCATATAGACCTGCATCCAACACGACAGTGGCTCCCCCATTATCTGTCTTCTTTATTATTAAATTTTTGTTTTTCCCTATAGTATTCAGCGCTTTGTATTCCTGTTTTGTCATGTTCTGTTTATTATTGCTTTCAACATTTTTATTTTGTACCTGTTTTTGTAAATTTTTCAGGTCCCTCTCCATAATGGATTGAAAGGTATCCATAGCTCTGACTCGGGCTTTATAGGGATAGAATTGGGGGTTGCCACTATCATGCTGGATAAAAAGGTCTAAACTTGTTTTTTCCTCCTTATCTTGCAACTCTTCTAAAATAAAAAGTGATTGTTGTTCTGAAAAAGATAAACCCTGGAAAGCATTATGATATTGATCTATGCTTCTAGTTGGATATTGACAGGTATCTTCACTTTCTATATTACCTTTTTTATTAGATTCCTGTTCCCTAAAAAAATGTTTTACTGTGATCAGTCTCACAAATTTGTTGACATCTAACAGGGTATTAAAAAGGTCAAAATGACTAGCAGGGGAGAAAATTAAGTCCTTGCCTTAGTACATTAATCTGGTCAGCAGATAAGATAGTGGGGGTTAATATAATAACATTGTCCTCAGTGTCCATTTTTATTTCTTCCTGGCAGTTTTTGTTATATTTTTGTGATGTTTTCTGCCTCCTCTTTTCCTCCGTTTTTTGAAACTGTTTGCTTCTGTTCATTGGTTTTACTTCTGGTACTCTGTCTCTCAACTGATGAATTATCCGTATCAGAGGTGACTGAGGCACCTGTATGTGTATCGTCCATATCCGTGAAGCTCACTTCTTTTTTATTGTTGCGTTTTTTTCTGTATCTCGGCGTGAACTTAAGGATGGATCTAGGTCATCTTTCTGCTTTCCAAGTGTAAACTTTATCTGTCTGGTAGTCTTCCTGGTCTCTTCGATATTTCCCTCTTTTTATTTCCATGATTGTTGTTTCTAATTTTGCTATATTATTTTTTATGCTTTCTTGTAATTTCTCCTTTTCTTCATCATCTGTAAATTCTTGTAGTTTAATGTCAACTTGTTTTATCTGTTCTTCAATTTCTTGTAGACGAGTTGTTTCAAAATCTATGATTAATTTCATAAGCCTTTTAGAGCATTCCGATAGTATTGAATTCCAAGTGACTAAAAAATCATCTGTATATATGAAAGATGGCATTTTCTTTATTCTTAAGCCGTGGGGTATGATGTCCTTTTCTAGATACATATTTAATGCATTGCGGTCCCACCAAAGCTTCATTTCTTGTATCTGTAGTTTCTCCAGATTACCAAACAGGGAAAACATACTTTCTTTGTCCATAGTGAGATTTATATCACATGTGCTGAACACTTGTGCCAATTTAGCTTCCCTGTTCAGACTGTGCGCCATACTGATAATCGGCAGTTCAATATATCTTTCAACAGGCTAAAAAATAGCGATAGTCAATAATTGTACCGTCTGCTATAATAATTTGTACATGTGTTTCCAGCTGGGAAATATATGTCTTATTCGTCTCAGTCTCTTATGAGATAGTAATGTGGAAATAGGGAGCAATCTACTTCTATGCCGGCAAACATAGAGTAAAGGCAAATAATGCAGAGTGAAGGATCGCTCACCTCGCTTCCACACGTTGCATGGCAATCAAGTCCTCAGCTGGGTAAGTAATTTTCACCGGCGCTCGGAATCCTGGCTCCCGGCAAAGAGCCCAGTGCAGCAACTCAACAAATTCATGTAACATGAAGGATCCAGCGAAAATTCGGTGAAAAAAGGTGCTCAAATTTATTTCAAGACATCATGGTGCAGACGGTACAAACATAGAAAAGATAAAACCTACGCGTTTCAGGCACAGAGATTTTTTGCCCTTGTTCACGGTTCAAACAACATTCTAATTGTGTCCATTGAAATAGTAAAAGGGGTGCTACGTGGATGTGCACGTCATTTCCTCCATATTAAAAACACTAACATATTGCTATCGCTACTCATTATGTTATTAAGTTATTCTTCCTAACTTTTTATATTGTAATAGCCTGTTTAAACAGATAAAAATTTTAGTATATATATAATAGGTCATTTCTGTTATTCATTCCTACCGGAGCTCTTGTTTCCAATGTGTGGATCCAGTACGCCTCACGCAGGCGCACTCGGTGTTCCCAGTCGCCTCCATTGCAAGGACGATTAACACGTTCTATTCCCTGGCACTTGAACCTATTGAGTGCGCCCGCGTAATCTCTAAGACTCTACACAGTGCCTTACTGCACCCGAGTGCGTAATCTGCATTTTTCGGATGCCGGCTAGGTGTTCCTGGATCCTTGTCCTCAGCTTACGAATGCTGCTGCCTATATAAGATTTATTGCAGCTAGTGCACTGGATAAGGTAAACCAAGTGATCCGTGTCACAATTTACATAGTTATTAATTTTATACACTTTGTTTTCTATATGTCCAGCAAAACTATCTGTTTTATTCATGTATTGACACACTTTGCACAATTTCTTCCACATTTGTTGTTACTTTAAAAGTTAACCAATTGTTGGATGAATTTTTACTTGAAAACTGCTGGGGAAATGGTATCCCCTATTGTTCTGCTACGTTTATCTACCATAGTGACCCCTTCATCTATTATATTGCCAGTACCATGACCAATTATAATATATATTACTAAAATTATTATCTGTTTAAACAGGCTATTACAACATAAAAAGTTAGGGAGAATAACTTAATAATATAATGAGTAGCGATAGCAATATGTCAGTGTTTTTAATATGGAGGAAATGACGTGCACATCCACGTAACACCCCTTTTACTATTTCAATTAGAATGTTGTTTGAACTGTGAACAAGGGCAAAAAAATCTCTGTGCCTGAAACGCGTAGGTTTTATCTTTTCTATGTTTGTACCGTCTGCACCATGATGTCTTGAAATAAATTTGAGCACCTTTTTTCACCGAATTTTCGCTGGATCCTTCATGTTACATGAATTTGTTGAGTTGCTGCACTGGGCTCTTTGCCGGGAGCCAGGATTCCGAGCGCCGGTGAAAACTACTTACCCAGCTGAGGACTTGATTGCCATGCAACGTGTGGAAGCGAGGTGAGCGATCCTTCACTCTGCATTATTTGCCTTTACTAAATGAGGTACAACCTGGGGTGTAACACAGAATTATGGAGCTTTACAGCAAGAATGGAAAGGGGCTCAAATTCATCATGACCAACTTCAACGGCTAATTGAAGGCACAATTATTCATGAATAGCTGTTTTTCAATAAACAATTGAAATACATATAAAATGTTATATAAGCTAAACCATGTACATCACAACCATGAACATGAAGAGGAAGGAGACCAAAATGTCTACTTAAACATGAAGATTTACCATGCTCAAGGGCTAAGACCCACAATAATAATCAGTTCCTGGGTTATTTCCCCCCGTTGGTGACCAGGTGCATTTTGCTTTTCCCTTAGTCCACCCACATTAGAAAGCTATAACGCTTTTTTGGACTACTTTATTCTGCTAGTTTTTTCCCCTTTTTCCCCCTAATACGTTAAGTTTTATATTTTTGTAATACTTACATTATTATTTATTTATTTAATGTAAGGGAAAGTAGTAAAAAAAAATCAGTTTTTCCCTTTTTTATTAATTTATTTTTATTTTTACAGTAATATTCTTAGTGTCACTTTTCCAACACGGACATTTTAATGTTGAAGGGTCCTCAGGGGAGGGGCTAAATTTGAGGTTTTAGAAGTTTTTTTTAATTCTTTATTTTTATGAGGTTTTTTTTATTATTATTTTAATTTTACATATTGTTCCTCCTCACCCTCATAGGGTCAAAAAAGACATCTGGGGGCATTTCACATAAGCTTATGTTGTTGATTTCTCCTATCACTGGGCTGATACTGTACTGTATATTAGCTCCAGTCACAAAGGAAATATACTCCCATGAAGTCACTTCTATTTCCAAGGGAGCCAGGAGCCTAATTAAAGCCCAAAGTGTTACACCCTGCTATGCCACAACATGATAAAATAGACGAATGAAATATCAATGTATTACAGTTCATAAGTGTTCCAGTATATAGCAGAAGCAATCGCATGTTGAAGCCCCCTAGGGATGGGCAAGAAAAGTCTAATATATATATATATATATATATATATATATATATATTATATATATATATATATATATATATATATATATATGTACACACACATATATATATACAGTTGAAACCAGCAGTTTCCCTCCCTCTATATAAAGCCCCACCTGCAGGTTTTTCTCACTATCTGACATGAAATCAGAATAAACCTTCCCCATTTTAGGTGAATTAGGAACCAAAATTATTTCTATTTGCCAAATGCAGAATAATGAGGGATAATTTTTTAATGCATTTTTATTACTTTTGGCGAAGTCAGAAGTTTCCATACACTGGGATTACTCTGCCTTTCTACAATTTGGGACTGCCCATATGATGATGTCAGGTTTCTGGAAGCTTCTGATTCTGGTTTATTGGCAAGAACTGAGTTAATTAGAGACACAGCTGTGGATGTATTTTATAGCACACCAGAAACACCCTGCTTCTGTGTGTAACATCAAGGGAAAGTCTAAAAAGAATCAGCCAAGATATCAGGAAGAGACTTGTGTACTTGCACAAGCCTGGATCATCCATGGGTGCAATTTCCAGATACCTGAAGGTGCCTTGTTCATCTGTACAAACAATTATATAGACGAACAAGATGGGAATGTCCAGCCATCATACCACTCAGGAAGGAGACGGGTTCTGTGTCTCATAGATGAACGTGCTTTGGTCCGACATGTGCATATCAACCCAAGAACAAAAGCAAAAGACCTTGTGAAGATGCTGGCGGAAGCTGGTAAGATTATGTCATTATTCACAGTGAAACTAGTACTGTATTAACATGGGCTGAAAGGCCGCTCTGTCAGGATGAAGCCATTACTCCAAAAGAAACATAGAAAAGACAGATTAATATTTGGAAATGCACAGAAACAAAGACCTACATTTCTGGAGACAGGTCCTGTGTCTGACGAAACTAAAATTGAACTGTTTGGCCATAATGACCGTTGTTATATTAGGAGGAAAAAGGGAAAAGCTTGGAAGCCTAAGACCACCATCCCAACTGTGAAACGCAGGGGTGGCAGCATCATGTTGTAGGGTTGTTTTGCTGCAGGAGGGGCTGGTGCACTTCACAAAATAGATGGCATCATGAGTAAAGAAGATGATGTGGCAATACTGAAGCAACATCTCAAAACATCAGCTAGGAAGATAAAGCTTGGGTGGAAATGGGTCTTCCAAATGGACAATGACCCGAAGCTACTGCCAAACTGGTTACACAGTGGCTTTAGGAGAACCAAGTAAATGTTCTGGAGCGGCCATCACAAAGCCCTGATCTCAATCCTATTGGAAATGTATGGGCAAAGCTGAAAAGGCCGGTGCGAGCAAGACGACCTCCAAACATGGCTCAGTTACACCAGTTCTGTCAGGAGGAAGGGGCAAAAATTCCTACCAACTATTGTGAGAAGCTTGTGGAAGGATCCAGAACGTTTGACCCAAGTCCTACAGTTTAAGGGCAAAGCTACCAAATACTAATGAAATGGAGAAAACTTTTGACTTTGCAGAAAGTATTAAAAATGCCTTAAAAATTCTCCCTCTCATTATTCTGCATTTGAAAAATAGAAATAATTTTGGTTCCTAAATGACCTAAAACGGGGAAGGTTTATTTTGATTTCATGTCAGAGAGTGAGAAAAACCTGCAGATGGAGCTTTATATAGAGGGGATGGAAACTTCTGGTTTCAACTGTGTATTTGTATATTCCGTGGGTACGGAAAGTATTCAGACCCCTTCAGATTTTTCACTCTTTCTTTCATTGCAGCCATTTGGTAAGATCCAAAAAGTTAATTTTTTCGCTCATTAATGTACACTCTGCCCCCCGTCCCCCCATCTTGAAAGGAAAAAAACAGAAATGTAGATATTTTTGCAAATTTATTAAACAAAAAAAACTTAAATATCACATGGTCTTTAAATATTCAGAGCCTTTGCACAGTATTGAGTAGAAGCACCTTTTGAGCTAGTACAGCCATGAGTCTTCTTGGGAATGATGCAACAAGTTTTTCACTCCTGTATTTAGGGATCATCTGCCATTCTTCCTTGCAGATCCTCTCCAGTTTCCTCAGGTTGGATGGTGAACGTTGGTGGACGCCATTTTCAAGTCTCTCCGGAGATGCTCAGTTTGATTTAGGTCAGGGCTCTGGCTGGGCCAGTCAGGAATGGGCACGGATTTGTTCTGAAGCCTCTGCTTTGTTATTTTAGCTGTGTGCTTAGGGTCATTGTCTTGTTGGAAGAAGAACCTTTGGCCCAGTCTGAGGTCCAGAGCGTCTTGAAGAGGTTTTCATCCAGGATATCTCTGTACTTGGCCGCATTCAGCTTTCCTTCAATTGTAACCAGTCCTCTTGTCCCTGCAGCTGAAAAACACCCCCATAGCATGATGCTGCCACCACCATGTTTGAATTGTATTGGGCAGGTGATGAGCAGTACCTGAGCAGTGCCTGGTCTTATATAGACAGGTGTGTGCCTTTCCTAATCAAGTCCAATCAGTTTAATTAAACACAGCTGGACTCCAATTTAAGGAGTAGAACCATTCAAGGAGGATTTAAAGGAAATGGACAGATGTGAGTCATTTTTATGGTGTCACAGCAAAGGGTCTGAATACTTATGACCATGTGATTCAGTTTTTCTTATTTAATAAATTTGCAAAAAAAAATCTACATTTCTGTTTTTTTCCTTTCTAGATTGGAGGGGGGGGTGCAGGTGACATTATGAGCAAAAAAAAATTTTTAGGTCTTACAAATGGTTCCTTTGGGATCTTACAAATGCTGCAATGAAACAAAGAGTAAAAAATTTTAAGGGGTTGAATACTTTTGTACCCCCTGTTTATATACTAGTGCATCTCAAAAAAAATTTGGTATACTGGAAAAAAAATTTTTTATATCTGTAATTAAATAAGAAACCCCTTTTTTGTACAGATCGTTACACACAGGCGATTTTTTTCAAGATTTATTCCCTTTTTTTGTGAAAGATTAGGGTTTTTTACAGCTAATAAAAGACCAAAAGATTAGTGTATCAGAGTTTTAGAATAGTATATAAAACCAATAAAAAATGATTGTAACACTGAAAGTTCCCCATTTTACATCCCCTCAATACTTTGTGTGGCCCCTTTTTGCATAAATTTATTGCATCGTGCAGCATGGCATGGGGTGTCTCCCTGGGGCACTGTTGAGGGTTATTAAAGCCCGGTTCCCTTAAATGTCTTAAACTTCTCTGCTTTTTGGGTCGGGTGTCTCCCATCTTTTTTGGGTAAAAACCCCATAGATTCTCTATGGGGAAAGGGTTTGGGCAAATTGCGGTCAAAAAAGCACAGTGAACTGTGGTTTTAAATCCAGGTATTGGCCCTTTTGGAGTTGGGGGGCGGTGCCAAGTCCTGCTGGAAAAAAAAAATTGTTAAAAAAGTTTGTTGGCGAGGGGGAAGGTGAAGTGCTCGAAAATGTTGGTAGATGGCGCGCTGACTTGGTTTTGTATAAACGGGGGACCTACCCAGCAAAT
Source organism: Phyllomedusa bahiana (assembly GCA_025379985.1). NCBI lineage: Eukaryota > Metazoa > Chordata > Amphibia > Anura > Hylidae > Phyllomedusa > Phyllomedusa bahiana. The sequence goes on from JAODAL010009086.1 coordinate 111,152, forward strand.
GACATGGCCTAAAACAATCACTGATTGTGGAAAATTCACGCTAGACTAAGCAGTTTGGGTTTGTGGCCCCTTTCCCTCTTCCCCCGGGACCTGGGACCTTGATTTCCAAATGAAAAATGTACTGTCATCTGAAAACAGGACTTTGGACACTGAGCCCCCAGCCCCGGTCCTTTTTTTTTGCCCCTGGTAAGACATTCTGTGGTGCCTTTTTGGTTATGGTGGCTTGACACAAGGAATGAACGTCCTTTGCCCCGGATACATCTGTGTGTGGTGGCTCCAGCCACAGTCCACTTCTTCCCTTGTCAATCTCACCCAATTTCTGAAACTGACTTTTCTTAACAATCCTATCAAGACGGGTTCACCGTTTTCCTTTCCTACCAAAATTTTTCCCTTCGACAATTTTCCTTTAAATATGCTTTGATCGCCTTGTAAACAGAAATTAACCTTTTGTGGCTCCCCCCCTTGTAGAGGTTGTCAATGCTGTCTTCTGGAAAATGAAAAGTCAGCAGTCTTTCCCCCTGATAGTGGCGCCCTACTGAAAAAGATGGGGAAAACATTAAAAGGGATTAGGATACCTTTGTGTTTCCCGTTCCTGCCCAGCATGTAGAAATGCAGTCAGCAGCTCCTTACATCGGGACCTACCAGCTCATATTGCTTCTATTGGCACATGCACGGGGCTTTGTGCGGGGGACATCCGGAGTGGCCAGTTAATTGCGGTCTCTGTCGGGACTCTGCTTCCCGGGAAAAAGGCTTTACAGCAGGAGCCCGTTTGGGTGAGCGATTCCGGACACTGCAAGGTTTGTAAAGAGTTCAGGCTGGGAGGGGGAGATAAAGCACTCTTCCTGCTGAGCTTGTGATTGATTCCTCTCCTCTCCCCTACAAGTGGTGACAGCCGTTTTTTCTTTAAAGGGGCATTTTTCCAGGTAAAGCCGACCCTCCCCCCCCCTGCTGAGAGCAGGAAAATGGGCTGCAGGCGGGGCTCCCTCTTGCCCCTCCCACCCCCGCTATCCCCAGGACTGTTTCATGTGCACTGCTTGCTGTCCTCCATATAGCAGGGGAGGAGGCTCTTTTTTACATATCTATCCCCAATGGATGTGCCCCACCTGGGGTACACTGTGGGGTCTGCAGAACTCCCCCCCAATCTGGTTTCCCCCCTTTCCAGGGGTTGTTTATATCCCTGCCTCCATCTCTCACATAACAAGCTCGATCCATCTGTTTTAAACTGTTTTGGGGGGCTTATGGTGGCCGAACAAAGTGCACTTACCCAACTGCGTTTCATAGTTTTAAACTTTTCTATTCTCCTTCCTCAGATGGACCCCTTCGTCCCAAACAATGGGCAAAAGCAGGCGAAATAAAACGCAAAAGGGAAAAATCTGAGCTCATTATCACGATATGCCGTAAGCAAGACAAGTAAATTTTAGGGTGTACATAAACGCTGAGCCACTGCCCCTCTCCCTTTCCCAACCCCCCGCACTACTGCAACCTGCCTTGTAACACTGATGGCTATGATGAGGGGTGTTGTGACTCCATGGTGGATATAAAAAAAATTGCCATTGTGGTGGCCAGAAGATGGTCCAGTATCCAGGAGACCTTGGCAGCACAATCTCCGCTACAGTCCGGCCATGTTTGTCAAAATACAGAACGATTCAACAAGCAGGTCAGCGCACCCATGACCACGAAAAGCGCCCCAAGGCGGGAACAAGTGGACTCCACCAACCGGCCCTGCCCAACTGCATCTGAAAAAAAGCGGCTTAGATTAAAAATGGACGAATTTGGAGAACCCGGGCTCGCCGCAACAACCTGGATGATCGGGATCCCGGTCGGTGGGAGCGAGAGATTAATTTCCCTTGTGTGAGTGCCTACTCAGAACCCTTGGGCTGCCCCAACCAGCAGAGTGGGAGAAACCCTGAATCGGCCCCGACGCGATCCCTGTCCCCAGCCAAACAGGACCCCCAAAAATGCACCATCTCTGGAGAACCCCCCGGGGGGGGGGGGGGGG